>JAJDFE020000288.1:0-44203 GCA_021527465.2 Geoglossum glabrum | reverse complement strand
TTGGAAGCGGTTTTGGAAGTCTGACGCGGCTATGAGCCTCCTTTGTGGGAGCCTCATTGCTAGTGCCTTACATAATTCAAGCATCACTAATATTGTTGGCTTTAAAGATTATTAGAGGTGAATGAGCAGATCTGCCAGCACAAATGCATTCTATAGCTGTAACCCATTCCTGCCGTCCTGGCTCCAGCTTATATCATGTCCTTAATGTAGTATTCACTACTACATAGCTGCATTGACTAGTTCCAATTCCGAATCCAGTCTCGTCCATGTTGTAGATATCTTGAGGCCGAAAATTGAATCTTTGAGAAGCAGACTCAAATGCATCGAACCATTCATGTACCAATTCAGGTGTTGTATCTTTCCATCTTGAAAATTTCATTCTAGAACTACGTCTAGTCTTTAGATGTGAATGACGCTGAATGAACCGTTTAACTCATTCTTAGCCAATAGCAGGTGAAGTCACAAGCTGCATTCCATCGGTATTGACTGATGCGAGGCGACGCGTCAGAATTTCCCATGCAAGCTCTCGAATAGTTTGATGGCTAGCATGATAACCACTAGCTGACAAATGCTTGCACCATAGCTGAAGAGTATCTTCTTCAGCTTGCGAAAGCAATTGACTCTGTTTGTGGCCTTGCGCATTGTTGGAACCACCTTTGACATGTCGTGATAGGGTCATATATGGAATATTGTATACTTTACTAGCTGCATAGGTTGTTGCCACTTTTTTTTTTGGATTGCATCTAAGGTCTGAGCTATCCGAACCTCGAGTTCTGCACATCTTTGACTTCGTTTTTTAGGCATGGGGAGTGGGTTGGAGGGTGGGTTGAGTCGCGTTTTGATGGGGCTCGCGAAACTATCACCATCTGGCTATCCTCACCATCTGGCCATCCAAAACTCTAAAGAACATAAGGAAATCTAATCTAGGATCTAGCCAGCTGTTCTGGCATAAAGGAGTGACGTCCGCGTGCCAATGCCTCCGCGGATATGGTTCTTTCAACACATAGATAGGCACCTGCAGGGGGAGCAGGTCGCCCACCGCGCGTCCTGTCCTATCTGCACAACTCGTGGCCGAGTCGACGAGAGCGTCATCGCGTTGATTGATCGTGTTGGTGGGGGCGATGGCAAAGACAGCTTGTTGGGCAACTTGATGAAATCCTCGATCCAGGAACTGCAGCGGGGACTTGACCCGCCCTTGTTTCTGATCGACGGAGAGCCGTAGATCATACTCCACGCCAATAACCTCTAACCACCCTGATTCAAAGTAATACTTCCATGGACAGACGCAAGCATCTTTCTCTGCCCCTATCCTTCGGCGGGAAGGCGGTCTCGAATATTGGATGCTGTTGAACGACGAGGATCGCGATGGAGGTAGGTTGTTATAGAATAGGCAATAGGCTTAATTCAATTCTTAATTACATTCCTGTGCGGGCATAAGGCCAGTTTATATGCTCGAGACAGTGCTGCGTCGCAGCACTGTCAAGGCGCTACCTCGGTTGGTCCGAGTATCGCCACCATGCGTCGTCATGGTGTTGAGGCGACTCAGACACCTCAGCTGTCGACAAGCACTTGCGTGCTTGACCTCAGCTCGCTGGTGTCGCCCTAAGGAGGTGATGACGACTGCTAGCACCAATCTACAATCACCATTCAACAGATGCGCCTTACTCGTTCGATCCAGAAACACGAGGGCTCCATTGCTCGCATATACGAGTCATACTATGAAATACGCCTCACGCCGACATTACCGCCGTGAATTAGGGGAGAAGAACTAGCCTCGAAGTTAGTCCAGTCTTGAAGGATGTGGTGACAGCGTTGAATTAATCCGGACCAATTGCGAATTCTCGTCGACGAACTCTGACACCGTCGTCTTTTATACCTACCTGCTGAGGGATGTGTATGATGTTGACAGTATCGACCCCTATGACGCGTGCGTGCTCCTTACAATTGCTCAACAATCAGAAAAGTTCGAACTGGCCGAAACTTTTCGGGTATGAAGTGATCCCTTCCTGTGTTTCATTTACTGACATTGGCAAAGCCATCTCTAATCACTACTGGCCGCTACCGCCTAAATTTATTCCTTTACAAGGCAACGATCCCCCGGGCATACCTGCATTGCCTAGCTTCTGCCCTAAGCAACGTACTCCAGAGCTCGGGCTGGCGAAAGGGAACGGTGGCGAGTCCCTGGTCTTTGCTCGTATACCATGTTATTTATTATGAATACATTCAGGATAACGTGTTTTTAATATGGTTATTCATATGACGACATATTAGATCCCGAGCATGTTTTGGGAGCACCTATCAACAGAATCCAATTGCAGAGAACCTGCTTTTCGAGGAAGGACTTCATGGCAGAGTTGATCTCACATTAAATATATTAAGCAGCGCCGCAGCGCGATATTGCTAAGAGCCCATATCGGTTATATCGGGTGTGCGGATACTCTCGACATCGCAGTGCTGGGCTGCCCCTGGTGGGGGCATCACCATGTCCCTCTTCAACTACTTGGAGTTTATCGTGATAGTGCCTTAACTAGTCATAGTGGCTACCTCTGCTCCGAGGCCATACCTTGCGACTGTGGTAGCCCTTCAGGATAATGGGTTATGTGACACCTTGGCTTCTAGGTGATAAAGGGAAAGGGCGTGGCGGGCCTCTATTGTGTCTCATTATGGCAACCCTACAGCTGCTGTTTTCGGGCTATATAATGGCGCTTACGCTTCACGCTCTAATATCTTGTCTTCTGCACAATTTTGCACCCTGTTAGCAACTACTAGAGTAGGAAGTCTACTGCTATGAGGATCGCATAGGGTTCTGATCGAATGCCTAACCCTAAAGTGGTCTCAGGGGTGGCTCGAAAACATGGACCGACGCATGAGGTTACTGGTAGACTGGAGTGGGGGTTATGCGCAGCCAAATCGATACTGCAGCCAAACAAATACTGCAGCCAAACCAATACCGCAGCCAAACAAGCATCACAGCCAAACAAACACCACAGCCAAACCAACGCAGCAGCGAAATTAGCACCTCAGACAAATCAGCACCGCCAAACCAGCATCGCCCAGACAGGCACCAAACGAACCAACAAAAGTTGCATGTCGTCTAGAGGGCCTCGGAAGTTCACGGCCAAGACCTACGATGAGTGTGTCCAGTACCTGCGCGATAAAAAGAGCCCGGGGGGGAAGACCACGAAAACCAAAAATTCCAGAGCAGCTTACATCCAGAAAAAGTACTGCTGGGACGGCAAGAATGGAGTACTGATATACAGTAGTAACGTAGTATAGTTGGTGTGTGTTTGTAAGGACAAAATCTCCGATGTCCTCAATCACGAGTACAACGAATATGGCGGGCGGGTGGGGCGAAGCAAGTTTTCCAAGATTGTCCGTCAAAAATACCATGGCATTACGGAAAACGATGTCAGAGAGTTCATCCGTCTACGTGAGAAGGAAGGGAACTTTCCTCGTCAGAATTCGGGGAGCCAACTTCACTAGATGGCAACATCCAAGCCAGCAGCCCGCCATATGTAGAACGCGGTGGGGTACTACGCACCAGGAATGCAAGCACTAATATTACGACGTTTTGGCCAAGCAGGGAGGAGTTTTCCAACTTCCAAATACTGCTAGAAGAGATAGTTTCCGACGCCAAAGTTGGGCCACATGCAGGGGTGACGGTCCCTGGGTCGATTGAAGAGGTGCTATGGCACCGTCACACGGTGCCATGACTTCATGAGGGCGGCCTCATGAGCATTGCTCCACCACAATGACGTTGGTGGAGCATTGCCTAGAACGGCCTGTTACCCCTGAGCGGAATGCTTCGAGGTCATGCCTCGCAACAGTTTGCGCCCACTCAACACAGAGGCGATCCCACCTAACACACCAACAGCACTCACTCTCTGCGTAGCGGCGAGATTGATACGCCAGTGGTAGGGGGCAGCGAATGGAAAAAGAAATGCGAAGACCTGTTTGCACAACTAGACTAACCAGGATATCTTTTATCTCCAGCAAGTCCTGAAGGCGCTGGGCATGGGCAATGTGCCACAGTATCAAGTATCACCGGTCGGGGCTGACGCTGCTACTCCAGCCACGGTTGAGGAACGAAAACTGGATGGATGTTCATTTCTTAGCCACAATAAGTGTGCTAAGCAAAGACGCAAAGCATTCGAAGGAAACAATGGCATGGGTCGATGTCGTGTCGTCTCTTCGGGCGGGCATCCAACAGAGGAAGGGAGTGCAGTGATAAGGCCGTCGGGGGTCGATTGATTGTGAGGAGCAGATTCTACTCAGTAATTAGCTAAACGCAAATAAAGAATCATAAGCCTCGTATTGTTTTTTCAGCCTCTTTGATTCGGAGTAACCAGTTCCAGTGAAAACGACTAATCAAGGGCAATGTGCAGGAGCCCCCCTCTCTCCCGCCGGTTGACCCAGTAGTTCTCATCACAAGAAGATAACAAGCAAAGCAAGGTGATATGCTTCGCAATGTTGTTTAGTTGGGCCGTGGTGATGCGTGACGCGATGCACAGTACATGTACATAGGTGGTGTTTTGAGACTTCGTTCCCACGAGGTGATCTGCCTTCCGACCTTCTCCTTTGTGAATTCCCACAACCTTTGTTCCACCCCTCTCCGTTACCTTCTCAGAGCGAAATCCACAGTTGACCCAGCGAAACCACAGCGGAACCATAGCGGTATCAGCCGGACTGTTGCCTTGGACTAGGAGAAGGGGACACCGGCGGAGGAGCTTTGGGATGAATAAGGAGGATATAATAGCGGAGGCTAGTAAATAAGGCGGGGAAGGAAAGCAAAGCTCAAATTCTTTGTTCTTATTGGGCGGGGAGCGGGAATGGAAGTTTCCTACATACACTAATCTCAACATCTATTCCTGCGCTGCGTACCCCTCGCCATTCTACCATTCACATGACAATACCCTAACATCTCCTCACCATGACCGCTCACACAAATTACACCGCCCCTACCTTCAACATCTTCGCCGGAATACCCTGGTCGACGAGCACAGATCCACAAACCCCCGAGCTTCCTAAAGGGAACGCGATTAATATCTCCAGGCAATGCGTTTACAACAACCTTTCAATATCTCTTGTTTTCTCGTCAACGCTGGCGGCTCTTGACGCGGCAGAGAAAATGGAATGTTTGATGAGAGGGCTATCGGGGCGGCCAGGTCAGGAATACGAGGGGAGCGAGGTTATCTAGTAGGCTGACCCTATCATCACCGAAACGGCGCTGCAGTTTTGTTGTCCACTCATGCATGCATTCCTTAGTGTTGCGAATCATGACTACATGTAGAGTCAATTGCCGACGGCGACTCACTGGCAGGTTGCTATGACCTGTCAATGCACCGCCTTGACTTATAGCCTCCACTAGTAAATAAACTACAGTAGATGCGCTCTCATTTGGAGGAGCGCGCAATAAAAGTTGAATTCAACCCTCCTCGTTCTGAGCACCCTCATATGATCGCGAATGCTGCCAGCACGATCATCGCAACTTTTACTGGGCTCTGATTTCGGCAAGTCAGGGATTCTAGAGATCGCAGTCTCGGCCGTCGAGTGGTTTTGTTGTCCAGCCATGCCGGCAGCAACAATTTTGTGGTGCAGCTATTCCGGGACTCAGCTATAGCTATCATATGACACTCTGACCCCTCGCTGGGATGAGTTATGTTGGTGACTGTGGAACCAGCTGGTTTGTGCTGCCCCTGTTTTCCCGTCCCGGTGCTTGGCGCGCGAAGGTCTTTCTGTAGTACTCTACAAGTCATCAAGCAATCTATTCTCCCATCCTTCTGCAACATCTTGCACTCGGGGTCTTGGCGACACATAAACGGCGAACTCAACTCCACATCCGCAACCAACAACTCCGTCCTCATCCACGATGCTGGCCTCCGGGCTGCGGCAGCTATCTATGGATGACGTCTCCGCAGAGCTTCTGAACTGCCTACTCACAGACCGGCGGGGTTTAATCGCAATCTCTATCTGGAGGCTCGTCAGCCTCGCGAGCTGCCGGGCTGGACACCTGGGCGAGTGCTCAGCCTCGCCGAACCATCTACACCAGGATGCGTGCAGCTTTCCCGCAGCTTCCTCCCCAAGGGTCTGGTTGGCCGCGGGCATCACCTAGTGAGTCGCCGAGACCGGATATTTTCTTTTTCGCCAGTCCCAAGCAAGCCACCGGGAGACTAGAACGGATTGCTGGGGGAGTCTGGCCCCTGGGAAGTAGAGCCGCTCCCTCCGCTATAAAAATACCTCGTGTGCCTAGATTCCTGCGCGAGCCGCCTTGAAAACTAGCTATCCCCTTTCGCGACACATCACCGCCATCACCATGCCTTGGAGGTTTCGCCTCGCCCTGCCACTGGCCGCTCGGGCGGTCCAATTGGTGAATAACACCGACTTTGCTGTGTGTGCTGAAAGGCTCGTTAATTTCAGCAATAACTCCACGTCACCACATCCCCTGATCGACAACGACACGTTCTATGATCGCGGTCGGCTATGGATGACTATTCAAGGGTGTGAGCGCCTCTGTGGGGATGGCGTTCAGCTCTGGGAATTGAAGGCTACGGTATCGAGACTGTTCCTCTGGGTCATGCCCGGATTAGTTCTCTTAACTCATTTCCACTTTCCTCCGCTCCCTTGGTACAACAGCTTGGACGTCATTGTCCATGCCATTGGAGATCCTGTTGACAGTTTACAAAGCTTGTTGACGCGATATGAGGTGTACCGGCAACTTTCCCAGGCTGCAAAGAACCTCGAGATCAGACTAGATGGCCCAGACAGCCCCGAGTACGTTAATGCCGCACGCGACCATATCGCCTCAATCTGGGCCGCATACGAAGAGGTTGGTTGGCACGACGCCTCAAATACATTCCGCGATGCCCTCCAAGAGAGGAACCGAGTTCTAACCTGGAAAGAGATGCACTGCATTGTGCAGGCGGGCCATGAGCTCTCATCAAACCGGCTGGATTCAACGCTCACATCGTGGGTCGCTATCGGAACGCTGATCTTCGCCCTGATCGCGGCGACCGTTCGAACAGTGGAGAAGGTCGATCGGGCGCAAAACCGCCTTGACCTCGAGACGTCACACACAATTGCCGTAGTAGCATTGCTCTTCATTTTTATTCCCCTTGTGAAGTTCAGCGGCAACATAGGCTCATTTACCTCTGTACAGACCACAGTCAACGTTATTGGGCGATTAAATGTCCGGCTCGGTCCAGAAGAACCAAGACTATTCAGGCCACTACGGCTACGGAAAAATCCCCGCTGGAGCACTGACGAGACTGTTGGGATCAGGGAGGACCTAGAGATGATGGGGATCGGGGAGAACCAAGGGGCGATGCCGATCGCAGAGATAGCGATGCGGGACGTCAGGAATTGGCCGGATATAGCAAGCTCTTTCGGGATGAATGGTTCATGGCGACCCGATAAGAGTGTCAGGGTCAACCCCGAGGGCAGAAGCCCGACTCTGATATTGGTATATTCTCTCGCTTTCGTGATCCTGGGATCTAGCGCTCCGGCCATCTTCGTCTCGGCCACCAACCGCGCCGGAACTCAAATTGTCGGATATGGCTGCCGATCTTTAACGTGGACGATCCTCCTACTTGTCCGCCTTTGCAGTTTCGGCCTCAACTATCTCCTTCGATCCAAGATCAAAGACGCCAAGAAGCTCTGGAAAATCGGCATATTGAAGGACACCATCTTCGCCACATTTATCACTTTCGTGGTGTTCCTTGTGCAGCTCGGTGTCTACAACTCCTGCTGGTGTCGTTCAAACGTGATTTCGTTACGTGAGGGCGCCTATATCAACCTCACCAATTACACCGACCCTGAATGGCTGCGAGCCAGATTGCAATGGATTTTCATTCCCTTGGCGGGGCTCCTATTTACTGCGGGTTTGATCCTTTGGATCGAGCTTCATGGTGGAAGAGTGCGGGGCCTTCTGCACAGAAGCCAATGGAAGTTACAGCGGGACTTGATACTGCTTGACATGTGCAAGGCGCGGATTCCGGACCAGAGAGAGGAGGAGAATTAGCCTGGGTAAGGTACAAGTATCGGTGTAGTGGGTCTGTGATGGCCGGCTGCCGGTTGCTAGCCCGATTAATAACTGGGAGGTACATGTAGACATGTAGACGGGAGATGATACCGCCCAGCGTTAATTAGCCTCACCGCACCAAGGTGATTTTCCAATGACACGTCCACCTGCTTCTGCCTTCTCTGCCTCGCCGATGACCTGCTCTTACCCTCCATCACCGATTCAAACATTACTCCTGCTACCCTTATGCTGCCGCGCAAAGCTCGGGCCGGCCACCTCCAAAAGATAGCGATTTGAAAAACAGCAACACTGAATACACTCAGAGGTGCCCCTAGAGGTCATCCGGAAGAATTCCCAGTGCTTGGTCACTCCCGGGGTCCTGTGGCGATCTTTATGCGAGTGGTGGTTGGTGCTGGATAGCGTGGAGCCGGCGGGCTGAGGCTCTGAGGGCTTTCACGCACACGCCCCCA
Organism: Geoglossum glabrum; assembly: GCA_021527465.2. Lineage (NCBI taxonomy): Eukaryota > Fungi > Ascomycota > Geoglossomycetes > Geoglossales > Geoglossaceae > Geoglossum > Geoglossum glabrum. Next base: position 35,716 of record JAJDFE020000288.1, on the reverse strand, counting down.
CCATTCCACCCACTCGTAGATATCACATGAAATCGATCAATCAATATATACAACTAGTTTCCTACCCCCCCCCGGTAGAGTCTAGGCACTCTCAAGAAGCTCCCTTGCCCCAGTAGTGTTTACTATGCCTAGTTACAAGTAATAGTATGTCTCTCGCTGTTCGTAGCATATTCGGCGCGCTAGGGGGAATTCACCTACCATTGACAGCGTCGCCTTTAAGGGACCTATCAAGTGATTGAGGGACTTGATTGCTTGGTGGGTAAGTTGCGTTATTCCAACGGTAGGTCTGATTACTTTGGGACGTCGGAGCTCTGAACGAGAGATAGTTAAAGTAGCGGTGTATGGACTGCCTAAATGGCTTCTGTTGCCTTCTACATTTTTTTCTTTCCTCTCTGTAACGCGTCCCATATTCGTCGGGCGCGCAAGTGCTCCCGACATCAGGGACCTCGCCCATCGAAGGGACTAAAAGGGGATCCATTTGGGCCCTGAGTGTAAAGGGATGGCGGAGGGGAGTGAGCCGAAAGTAATGATATACTTTTATTTAGATCCAATGTATGCAAATACATGCTCCAGGCTACGGGTTTGAACAATGAGTCGAATGCCACATATATAGGACTCCCTCATGCCAATTTATCTATGTACACCGCCCTAAGTAATTTATTCCAATATATTCAGCCACAGCACATACCTCCTTCCCCCCCAAAAGCGGAAACGCTAACAGCCTGTTTCTGGTTTTTGGGCATATACGGTATGGCTAATCCTTGTGTTAGTGGCTATGCAGACGGGAGCGGAAACCAAGTGGCAGACAAACAGGTCGAACTGCGAATGTATACTCTTATCCCTGATATCGTTTCTCACATGCGCAAGCATGACGCAGATGTCCGAGGTGGTCCAGCCAAAGAATTTGGTAAAAAGTCGGAGACAGAACGCCTCGAGTCCCTCCTGGAGTTGCATATAGTTCCAAGCCCCGATTTGTTGCTAATACTGTTAGGATGGAGCCTATGGGGTAAGTTTTGGGAGTGGTTTTATGAACCCACTAGAGCGCGATCTTCTGGCCATGGGCCAACGGGGAGAACGGTTTTCCGATGATGCACATTCCGGAAGCCCGCCCCTCGTACCCAATTCTCTAATTTCGGGCCAGGGTTGGGCTCTCGTCCCGCCAGCGTCGACGCCTCGAGCAGATCGCTGATCCAACGGTAGAGGTTGTGATCTGGACGGAGCGAGCCATCTTCAGAATAGTACTGGAGGTCGAAATCGACGAATTCGACCCAGCCGCCGGGTTTTGTAAACCTATAAGGGGAGAGAGCCGACAAGGAGGAAAATGAGATAGCGACTCGGTATGGGGGTAAGAGATAAAATGATTCTTGGGGAGGGGAACATTTGAGAAACGTACTTGTAGCATTGGCGAACGAGAGCAGGCCAATCGGCTATGGACTTTGACATAGCCCGACAGTGGATATAGTCAAACGGCTTGTCATACATCCAGCGTTGTTCAACATCGTCTACTTCGAAATGGACGTTTGGTGGTACCCTAACAAGTTTGGTCGGTGTGCTGGTTTGCATCGCGGTGCCACAAAACGGACTCGAGTGGACTTGGGTTCACGTACATGTCAGGCTGGATAGGGCTTAAGTCGTTCCCCAAGATCTGGACAATCCGTGAATCAGAAGCTCTGCCTATAAACAAATACTACATGCAATGGTTTAGTGTTCGCACCCATGACGAGGGGTATTGCTCCCCTAGTGGACGCCTCAGCTTATAGAGATCGGGCGTGACGGAGATGCTGTCCAGGGAAATTACCCATTTCGATAGCCCAAATTCCCGTCCCAGTACCGATGTCAAGAATCCTCTGAGGACCGGCACCAATTGGGGCGAGGTGCAACTTCCCTCCTGCCGCTAGGGTCATCATATGGTGGGTCATGTCTAGGCGATCCTTTTCGCGCTAGAGAGGATGTCAACCCGGAAGTGCGTGTAACCATCCAGGGGCTTTACTACCTCATCATTCGGCAACGTGTAGGCTAGATTGATGCGAAGCGGTTAGCTTGTCTCTCCCTGAGCGATGTGCTATCTCGCTCAACTGACAGTCCCCTCCGTAAGCGTGATACCGACGGCCATTCTCCCAGGGATAATTTCTAACGCCCGATAATAGGGACGATGTGTATACGGAACTAGCCCAATAGAGATGAGCGACTGGTTGAACGGCAACCACCTGGATATCGTTCGGCACACTCACACCTCGTCACCCGACCAGAATGCGGAAGACGCCGAATCGTTGCCTTCGCGGGAGCTCGTGTTGGTTGTATGCTATAATTCAAGCGCAAGTTGCTAGGTTAGCCGCCGCGGATCGCAAGATGTGAGGTGGGCCATGGACAGACCTCACCAGTTGGCTCAAGGCAGCTTGAGTCTGAAACGGGAGGATGCAATGACTCGCTGTTCAACTGAGTATCAGACATGCTTGCGATGGGGAGCTCGCAGGGGAATTGAGAGGCGAGAGATGGATGGTGGTTCGCAGGTTGACTTGTTAATAACTAGATGCGGGGTGAGGAGCGCGAAGCGACGAGAGCTCACGGGGGACTAAGAGAGATGAGAGCAGGCTTGGAGAAGGAGCATACCGCCGACACGCAGCATCTAGCAGCTCCGTATCAAGGCTGAGGTCGTGGTTGGCCGGGGCAAATGAGCAACGCCAAACGACGCCCGGGGGTTGAGACCCGAGAAAAAAGAAAACACCCAAGGGGGGGCTAGCGGTGGTGGAGATCGAGCCACCAGGCCCGTTGCTGCGCGGTATTTGGAATGGGAACAGAGATAGGACTGGCCATATGCCGAGATGATCACCATCGCCCTAGCATGCTAGCCAGCTTGGTGCGACTGCTCACGACCACTATCGCGCTACCCTTCCCTCGAGCACTCCCAGGGCAGACAAGACGGGAGTCGAGAACCCACAGCACCGGCCAGTCAGCGCCCGCAACAACCTTCAGGAGATAACGTGCTTCGAACGGCGGCTTCACACGCCACTGCAGAGCCAGTGGACAATCCGCGACCCACCAGAAGGCCGGAGAAACCACATCCACCGCCAGCAAGTAAAGACGCGGAATCGCTCAGACATGGGCGCATATTCGGAGCGTTTCTGCAGCAGAATTCCTGGAGCTGCAGCCCGGGTCTAGACCGTCGACCGACCAAGCTTCTGCTTTGTTGTGATCGCGCGGAATGGGTGATGGTTAGCGAATACGGCGTGGCTGAGGGCTTCACCGCTTATTTGGCTGTGGAATGAATACATTCTGTTATTAGACGGGCGGTAGTTTATTTGTCGAGAGCCCCCGTCCCGCAGTGTGGCTTAATTGGGAGCCATCTAAGGAGGTACAAGGGGAAAGTTTTGTTAGTATGCCGAGACCGCCGCCTATTCCATAAGGCTTTCTTTAATGCCGCGCTAATTAGTTAATATGGTACAAATTTGCCTTGAGCCCAAACCACAGCCCCACACCCTTCCCGTACTCCTACCAACTAATTCTTCCAACTCTGCCTTCATGATTGCATCCCAAGCTTTTGTTATTGCTTTTCATAGTTGAGTATAGAATATTTTCCGAGAAGAATGCTTCTATATATAATTTTTTATTATATATTAAACTTGCTCGATAGAATTGAGATCCAGAGAAAATAGAAGCCAAAAAATACAATTTATTTCTCTCTCTTTAAATTCCTTCAATGTGATTCTTGTTGCAAACCCAGAAGTTTTATTTTATATTATTAAAAAGTCTGGATTCAATTATATTTGTAAATTATAGAAACTATATGCAAATGCTTTCTTATTCTTTTTCTCAAAAAATTACTGAATTTTTTTATATTTTTTGAACAATAATTCCAAAAGTAGAAAATAGAATAATAGAGTTATTATTTAATTGATCTTAGTGTTTTATAGCATATGAAAGTACTTAAAACCTTAAATAGGTTATATAAGAGTATAGACATAAATCAGAGGATTCTTATCTATATACAATATAATTATTTCAACAGAATAAATAACAAAATTAAGTACAAGTCTCTAATACTTTGTATGTCCACTATATGCCTTGATAATAACTGCATACTTAAACATATTACCAATAAACTTTTGTTGAAATCATTGCAATGACAAGTGTTGCAGTTGAAAGAACCTGGCATTCTCCCACTGGCGAATGGGAGCCAGCTAATTTCTATAGCCCCTATTCACCTAGCGCAAGCTGCTAGCAGATAAGAGTTTTCTCACTCACCTCATAACGTTCTCTTGCTCTTCTTTCTGTATGTTAAAACTAATAGATATATCTTTACTTAGAACCCAACTACAGCTGAGCCCTGTTGCGATAGCGACACCCTGTTACGAACATAGATTCCAGGTACTTGGAAAGCAAGATAAGACTACTTTTATTCGACAATTCAAAGCTAAAGAGGAGAGAAGGTATAGAAAGAGACTTCACATATATATATATAAGAAAAGAGAGATCTCGAACTCGCTACGAACTGTTACAAGCTATGCCAGCCATGGTTGAGTGTAAGACCATAGCGTGGATCTTAGGGCTTAGCTAGTAGTGTGACGGCTTATAGACAATGGAGGCCCTTCGATGTAGAGTTGTCGTAAAGTATTCTTAGAGACAATGTAATGAAGTTGGATCAGAAGAAGTACTCTCGATTCTGTAATGTAATAGAAGAACTAATAGCTGCCTATTCTACTATGGGCAGCGAACTGCTTAAATATATGGTTCAGCTGGCTCCCTGATAGCTACCTTGTTCTCTGATCTGTCTCCAATTATCTTGATTCTGTCTGCTACCGGCGACATCGTTTGCTACCGGCGAAGTCGTCGGATCGGTATTGACTGCTTTCAGACGTCGCTCTTCTGGCGTACCGTTTTCGTAGCGACGTCTTTGTCAATGGATGTAGAAGACTGCTTCCATTGTTTGCTTGGCAGTTGTATGCAGTTGCAGATGTTGCTTGCTTATGGATCATGTCGTCTTTGTGGAGGTCTGATGTTGTTGCGCCGTCTGGCAGTTGGAAGCGGTTTTGGAAGTCTGACGCGGCTATGAGCCTCCTTTGTGGGAGCCTCATTGCTAGTGCCTTACAATGAAGCAAAACTTGATTATTTTAATTAGCATAGAGTATTGATGTTCAGTAATAAGTTTCATATAATGCTATGTAGAAGCTATTGTAGTGGGCTAAAAATTCTGTTTCACCAATTTCTCATACAAATTTTGCAAATTTTACTGGTAATTTTATATAGAAAAAAGTGAAATGGGGATTTTAGTCTAGTACAATACCCTCCACATTAAATTGCTTGAAATTCACTATTAAGGAACAGCACCCTATACTAATTAGTAGGATCATATTTTACAATATGTGCAATGCTTACTGTTGGTAATGCAGGCATTTGGGCATCGGCATGCAGATTTGGATTTGCCATACAATTTTGGTGGGGTTCGCGAAAGCGTTGCAACCGGCCATCCGTTGCAACCGGCCATCTCGGACTCTACAAATATTAAGTACCATCCATTGTAAGTATTCCTGCTCTTGAATCTAGCGGACTAGATGCCACGACCCAAGACCGGTTGTGCCGGCAGCTCTAACAACCATCAATGTGAACTTTTGGATGTTAATTATCTGGATTAGGAGCTATATACACTTCGTAGAGGTAAAGAGACAAACCGATCACTTAATATTGGTCAGTGTATATGATCTTAATATTATAAGATAAACACGTCACCCCTGAACCATCTCCGGCGCCTTACTCTCCGTGGTTGTTCGGGCTCTAGAGCTGCTGTTATTGCCTAATAGTCTCGTTAATAGGAAATCAGCAAGGTGAGTTTCTATACTGACTAAGTCGAACACGTCCTTCAATCCCCTCTTCGTTGCGGGACAACACTCAACGTACTCAAAGGCTCCGAGACGTTTTGCCGCTTGCTTCGCCTCCCTGGCGGAGACAAACGACAGGGGATCGTGGGGTTCGTTGCCCACTCGTTCCACGCCAACAAGGAGGAATGGGACGCCGGGGCAATGGCGTATTACCTCGGGTACCCACTTCTCGCAGGCATTGTCGAAAGACACCTGCGACGAGACAAGAAAAGCAACCAAGAACACATCGGTTTGTGGATAGGAAAGGGGCCGAAGGCGATCGTAGTCCTCCTGTCCAGTTGTATCATAGAGCCCTAGGGTCACGCGATCATTGCCAACCCTATGGTGGCCGAACAGCAGGTAAGCTGAGAATTTTATAAAATGGCAGTGGCAAGGTGGTCAAACTAACGACGGCTAGATCTTCACTTACATTACGGTTACTGAGTAGTTGTCAAAAACCGTTGGTACGTACTCGGAAGGGGGCTTGACAGTCGTGTATGAGATAAAAAGTTCTCTTTTGCCACAATAGCTATCGCCCACTAGGACACACCTGGTTAAAATGTTAGGTTACGGTGCGGAACAGTCAGTATTGGGGTTTTCGTACTTTATTGTCCCCAAATACTTTCCACTCCCTACCTGGGGTGAGATACTGGCAGTGGGGTCATTCTGCGACGATCCGGATATGGTCGGGAGATTACTTTCTGGGGGCTCTTTTGTGGCTAAGGGTTCGCTAATACTAGCATAGATTTTGGTTTGCCTTGCGGTGAGGAGGGGCAGAGAGAGCCTAGTGGTAGTAGGAACTGTGGGGGCGGGGGGCCTGGTTGCGGTTGGGGCTAGGGGTACGGAGAGCCTAATGGTAGTAGGGGCAGTGGAGAGCTTGGTTGTATTTGGGGCTATGGGTACTGAGAGCCCAGTGGTAGTAGGGGCTGGGAACAGGGAGAGCCTCTCGGGATTAGGGGCTGAGGATGTGAGGGGGCTGGTTGGGTGTATGTCTATAGCCCTTCTCCAGTGTTTCTTGAGGCACATACAATCGAGCTAAGGATTATGTGTTAGCGATATTAGCCTCGAGAGTTTGATTCACCAGAGCTTACTGGAAATTCTTTTGGTTCGCTGATCGGCATGGTGCGGTTGTTGCCAATGCCCGTAGGGAGTCCTTGAAACAGGCTGAATTGCCTTCCAATAAGGTCGGATAAGACGCTAACGTCCTCGCCTTCGTGGTTAAGGCGAATTCCACTTGCCATACCATCACTCCAGATGTCGACTACCAAAAATGCGTCGCCTGGCTTAAGGTCAAATTGCCCTTCGGAACGCGCTTTGTAGTATTTCAACGACTTCACTGTGTCGTGCGTGGTGATTGTATCTGGGGAGTTAAAATCTTTGAAGGACAACACCCGCTTTGTCAGGAGATTCGAAACAGTCTTCTTGGCACGGAGAACACTCTCTGGTAGTTCCGAAAGCTGAACGGCCAATCCATGTTTCGTGAATTTCTCCAAAATGCCCACAATATTCCTCTGTTCCGGTGTTGGCATGGCTCTGTCGGGCGCCGGTTTCAGGGACAACAGCCGATTGCTTTGAGATCTCCGGCTCTCGAACTTCGGGCTTTCATTGGCAGGTGAATCGGCTGATGTTAGGAGCTCGAAAAATGACTTAATCAGGGTCACTTCCTCATCCCCAACGAGAGATAAAAAACCGCGCGCCACAAAGTACTGGAGGAGTTGCAGTTGTATATCCGGCGATTGAAAGACCTCAGAAGCCAAAAGAAGAATGGAGGGGGGCGATGACGTCGTCGTGAAAAACTGATGCATAATCCTAAGTAGCGTCATGATTATTTTAGCATCCGATATGTGCTGAGCTATCAATTCCTCCCACAATATGGCAGTCTCCTTCGTCGTAACCTTTCTAAGAAGTTCCCGATGGCCACAGGTGGATAGGAGTATTTCAACCGTTTCACCAAGTGCTTTTTCATCGCATCTGCCGTGTAACATCCACCTGCCGAACTGTCCTTTTCCTCCTACTTCACGGATATATAGGGAACCTAGGAGCTCCCACGCCTGTTTTGACGCTGTATCGGGACTGCTGCTGAAGATCTCCTGGACAATCTCGGGCAGGTGAAGACTGACAGCCAACTGGGCGGCAGATAAGCCCGCATGGGTCCTGAAGGAAGGGGATATGAAAGGTCGAGCGCCTAGGCGAAGTAGTTCGGATACGGCAGAGATGCAACGCGATCGAATAGCGACATGTAGTGGAGTTCCGGTAATACTGGCAAAACAAATTCGTTTCGATTCAGACTCTTGAGCAATGTGATTGGGGTCAACCCCCCAGTGTATGAGCGCCTGAGCAATCGAAGGGATCTCGCTGTCTTTGAAGACACACAGAAAGTGCAGAGGGGATGCCTTGGACTCTAGTTCCCGTGAAGGGTTTATCCTTTGCAATGCGTTGGACTTTGCAAGTAAAAGTTCCACGACTCCTGAATGGCCTGTCGAACACGCTGCGCGAAGGGCCATAACCCACGAATGTAAATACTTCATCCTGTCTATATTCCTGCCGTCCAGTTGCTGTTCAATGACCCAGGCTAAGAGATCTGTCTTTCCGAGCATCGCACACACTTCAAGTAGAGGCCGTTCTTCGAGCATAGCACCAATGGATTCAAATGTGGCAAGTAAGCTTTCCACAGCGCCCCCCTGTTCAACAGTTTCACGAATCAGATTTTGGATTTCGGGTCCGTCATCCCAATTGTATGCTCTCTGCGAACAGGTGATCGCATGGGAGTTCATAAAAGTAGCCTCGCCCGCCGTCCAAGCTCGTACTGCACTCAGATACCGCCTTTGCTGACCACCCAGTTTCGCTTTGCTTAGGGTGTCAAAGACTTCCTGGATCCCTCTCTGTCGGGCACTTTTCTGGTCACGGACTGCGATGATCTCTTGAAGCCTTGAGGATGTCCGAGACTTGGGTATGTTATGCGAGGCCATAAAGCAGATAAAGCGTGCCTCTATGTTGCCATATGAAGCGGCTAATCTGAGGTATTTCCCAGCCTCATCGAGATCAATATCCGTGCCATATCCTTCTACAAGACATCGGCTCAGTTTAAGGTAAGACTCAGCGTGTCGGGGCTCTCTGGGCCTTTCGGAAATGCTGATAAGCTCCTGGAAATTTGATTGCCGCTCCTTGATGGAAACTGTGGGATCCCATGGGTTGAAACCCTTCAAGATAATATACTACGTGAGCAAGTATTGAAGAGCGAGAGACGGAAGGTTCTCATACCCAGAGGGATTCTTTGACTATAAACGATGGTGGGTCGGTTAGCAGTATCGTTGAACTACAGAAGAGCGAGATTGTCAGCATTTTAATCGCATCCTTAGCTAACATGTCGCAGCGCGTACGTGTCGTAGATATCCAACATTTGAGTGACTCCACTCATATCACTCCGCTTGTGGATTTCGTCCTGAAGGCACTGCTCAAAGACCGATGAGAAAACGGTTTTTAGGGATGGGTGCAAGTTGGTATCGTTCGCGATCTCTTTTTGAGCGCGCGACAGGAGATCGCCCTTTGGAAGAGCACGTAATGACCGAAGTCGATCAATTGCTCGACCACCGTGGAGCCAACCAGTGTGCCAGTAGGGTAGGCCATTCAGGAGAACCTCCCAAACCAAGAGTCCAAAGGAGAACACTTCGCATGCCGGCAATTTATTGGTTTCGATCTGACTATGCTCCTCACGGAGTTCCGGAGAATTATAGAGAATCGATCCAGGATACGTTGACTTGCGGCGGGTTGAGACACCAGAAATCGCGTGGCTGAAATCGGAGACTTTGGCAACCCATCTCCTGGTTCCGTGCTTCTGCGGGAAGAGGAGCATGTTACTGAGTTTCACGTCACCATGGGCCATGTCGCACGCATGGATCGACGACAGCCCTGCGGCGATGTTATTGCAAAGCTCCCTTTTCTCGTCCCCGGTAATGCAGTTCCCTGCACGTAACCATGCGTCCACAGGTCCCAACTCAGAGTACTCGGCGTACAAGACTGGGAAAGACACTCCGGCTTGATCGACCAGCTCCCACCCAAGGATGTCGACCACGTTTGGATTAGAGCGAATGGGGACGAGGCTCGCCACTTCGATCTCCTGCCGGATTGATGGCAGCCACTTCTCCAACGGCACTATGTTCCTGTTCGACACCCCCAGCCGCTTATGCTGTTTAACCGCATACAGCATTGATCCTTCGGCATCGCTGTATAAGTCAACGGTAAAAACAGCGCCTTCCCCAAGATGCTTCTCGTATCTCAGATCAGAAAACATCCGGACGTAGTGCGATTCTAGGTTGCGCTGCAAATCGTCGGTACTGTCGCCCTTGCGTTTGGCCGTGATCGTGGTTGACTGTAGTGTCCATGTTGTGGATGCGGTGTCGGAGAAAAGCTTGCTCGAACTAGAATACATAGCCTACGCAGACAGGCACCTATCTACAGCATAGCGCGACCCAGCGAGACGATGATGACAGACCGGAAGGGAATGATCGGTGCGACTGGGGAGGTGCGATTGAGGCGAAATGAAGCGCGAGGCTTCAACTCTAGGAAATTGCGCGGGTGAGACACAACTAGCGGCAAGCCTCGACGTCCCGTCTCTCACTGGCCAGTTTGCAGACTAATGAAACGTTTTGCTTATTCCAGGCGGCGGCCACCGTCGGGGGCCCCCGCACCCCTAATAATCTGAGGATTGCGACTTCCCTTCAATCTCGGTGGACATATTCTACGATGGAGCTCGCCAGCCTTACCCTCTCGGCGGTAGCGCTTACAGGCAGTATTGTTGTGTTGGGCGAAAGACTGGCCGATGACTACTCGGCGTTCCAGGAGGCGGATGAGGCGACCGGGACAATGAGGCTGAAGATGGGTCTTCAGAGCGAACGTACACGTGCTTATCGTGCGATCTTGCTAGGAAACTCATTTACAGAGACTGGATACGATCCTTCATGTCTTTTCGGCCAGCTAGGCACCGAGACACAACTACATATCGTGAACATACTCCGACAATTCCATCAACTAATCTCAATCAAGTATGACTCCATCAGGGACAGATTCCAGATCGTCGAGTTACATGGGGAGACTGGCAGAGTCACGCCAGATCCGATTTCCCAAACCCTAGCCCTTAAAAACAAGCTTCGGTGGGTTCTGTGGGACAGAAAGCGGGCTGCTGCTCTCCTTGAGGAGTACACTTACTGGAACGAAGCATTGTTTGCTATTATACAGCTCCATTACCATGCGAGGCTTATGAGGGAGATTGCCGGAGAACATCGCCCGAGTATGTTGTCCCCCACAGATTCCAGCCCCGGAGCTGATGTATAACTCAAACAAACCAGAAACGTCAGCCGGCCACCCTTTTATCGCAGGCCTTCCTGATGCTGGGAGCCTTGACTTGGAGAACGAAACGAAAATGGTGGTGGTCGCCGCAGGCGTCGCTTCATTACCCATTGTGCAAGAAATAGCCAGAGACGACTTCAAATTCCGCTATGCATCCCACTATCGTAAGCTTGGCACCTATGGCCAGGATCCTGTAATTGTTGAGTACAAGGACTATGAGCCACGGCAAGATGGCCAGCCATCCAAAGCCGTGAAGGAGAGGGTTCGTCAATTGGCTACCCTGCTCAGCACACCAACCTCTCACAGGTTCCGCGTTCTTCCGTGCAGAGGATGGATCCACTACCCTGAAAGCCAGTCATTTGGCTTCGTCTTCCAGCTTCCAGACGGAGACGTAAAGTCCAGCTCATTACAGACTTACCTAGCGGACAAGAGATTAGAGGGCCCTGCACTTGAGGACAGATTTAAATTAGCCTCTACCATCGCCCTATCGCTTTCTCAATTCTTTGCAGTTGGGTGGGTACATAAATCACTGCGAAGCGGAAATATCATGTTTTTCCACCCGGATGGCGTAAGGCCCGATTGGGCCTCGCCGTGGCTAATGGGGTTTGACTACTGCCGACCAGAGTCCGAGTTTTCTTCCCAAGATGCCACAGACAGCTTTGAGATGAATATCTACCGTCACCCAGAACAATGGGGTAACCCAACTGAGCACTTCAGCAAGAAACATGACATTTATGCGCTCGGAGTTATGATGCTCGAAATCGGCCTCTGGAAATCAGCCGTGAGGCTGGGCCGCTCATCAGAGAGCAAGGACGGGAGGAACGTTATGGACTCTCACATACGGAGTGCCAGCAGTCCGCGCCTACGAACAGCAATGGGCTCAAGATACCAGAAGGTAGTTCTTGCATGCCTGAACTTTGATTTTGATCAAGGTCAAGGTGCCAATCAGGGTGACATCGAGCTGCAGGAGTGTTTTCGCGAGCAGGTGGGTTTGGAGACTGTACCCCTGGGCCCCTCGCTGACCGTGTCCAAGGTTATCGATGTCTTGAACAAAGCTGCCTCAGGACTTTAAGAATGTTTGCGGCGGGGCCGTCCGTTAGGGTCGCGGCAATGCGACCAGCGGCGGTAGTAGTCCCACTGGGTTAATTTAATACTACTACTTGTGGACACGATGATAAACGGTTGACACCACCAAAACGAGGAGCAGAATAGATTGGATTGGCTATGTACAGCGATCGTGTTGCTTGCTTGAGGTAGGAGAGGAAGAGAAAATTTTCGTTGGGCGCGAGGGCGCTAAGCCAACCGAATAGTAGCTAGTACTAATTGGCTTGCCCCTATTCCGCGGTGCAACTCAACAGATAATACTACGGTACAAATGGCGTCGTCTAGTTTCGAAATGGTAAAACGGCGGGAGGAAGGGAAATGGTGGAAGAGAGAACGGTTTTAGAGTATCAGCATGTCCGGTCCAACGATTTGCGTAGATATTTACCCAAAGAATCATACATACGGCCACTCCAATCAGAGACCCTTAAAGCCGCATAAACTCCTCTCCCCCTTCTTCCACAACGGAAATTTGCCTCTTATACAATGACTCAAAGCTAAAACCCAAGGCAGGAGTACCAGGCGATATGGGGCCTTCTCCGCTTCGGCGAGATCCTGAATACACGCCCAGAGCCAGCGTTTCATAGAATGTACCTCGGTGGGGTTTTGGCAAGTATCCCATAAATAAAAGGACGACGAGGATCATTTGCAATAGTCCGTGAAATGCAACGACGAGAAAAGCGACGTACCGTATAGAGCTTATTCCGCCGAGACGGAGGGCTCCAATTGTGCGGGATGACGGAACAAGAGCGGTACAATGAGCTGTATTAATTTCATTAGATCCTTGGCCTCCTTGCTGTAACAGTTGTCGTACTGTGGAGTTAAACTCCATTTGAGATACCGAACTCCCGACACTTTTTAGCCACGCAGGCTTGGACAGTCCAAGACAAAGTAACCGTAGTGCGTCTGCCATCACTTGGGCCACTTCCTTTTCAGCGCCAGCGTAAGGAGTGGCGAAACTCTCCTCCGTCACCGACTCCGATAACCACAGGCTTTGGTTCGATGTGACCCCTTCCTCTCCGTACTTGATATACAATGGCCCTGCAATAGCTTTCGCTCCCGGCTCCTCCCATATTCTGCCGAGTGTGCTGTTCAAGGCGGCTAAAATGCCACCCCGCTCAACGGTCACCCAATCGCGCTGGCCTATGTTCGATTCGTTCAACCCCGGCACCCGGTCGCCACTAGCGGCATTGTGTGTGAGGGTCATGTTGGACAGGTCGAGGTTAACTGGGTATTCGTCTTCTGAAAATTCGATATCGGGCAACTGGATTGATACACTGTCTGAACCCAGAATAAGATGCTGTTCCGTGGCATACACGCTCGCACCACAAACAAAGGAGACATTCAAACGAAAATCGTCATCTGCCAAAACCAATCCGCCACCATTTTCCAGGGCGACGGATCTCGAGTTTGGAATGATCCCAGCAGGGAGCACAGCAAAGGTAACCCTTGAACTTTCCCCTTTTAATTCCGGGACGATTTCGTTGAATGGGGGCTCAGACCCAAATACCGGATGGACGCCAGCGAGAGGACCTCTGAAAGCGACATCGCCAGATGAGAGGGCTTGTGCAACTAGCGTGGGAAGCGGCGGAATCGCGATGGGGAAATTTGGGGTCAATTTCCTCACGGGGGCAGCATTCCGCTGGGGCAGGTACAACTTTGTGAAGTGCGTTGAGCGAACGCACTGAACGCGAGCAACGTAGATGGGCACATTGCCCCTCGCTTCCAGCCTGGGAGCACCAAGACCTGTGAGTTCCCATCCACAAGTCTTCCCCATTGCGTTCGCCTGGCATTCTCCCGGAAGTGTCACTAGGCTTTCCAGCCAGGCCCGATCTGGATACGCAGCAGCAGCATTCCCAAAGCGAACGCTGCGATTACCCGGAGAGTTGCCATATGTCGACTGGCAGACCCCATAGCTGGCAGTCAGGCCGCTACCGCGCAATCTCATCAAACCTGACCGCACAAGAGATGTACCCTCACCGGCAGCAAAGGGGCCCGTGATCTCAGCAGCAGTCCCCAGAAGGCACTCTGCAGTCCGAAGCCCGGTGAGGCGAGATCGATTCGACGTGGTACCACACCCTGGACCTGCTCTTATCAAATCCTCCATGGAGAGGTTAAAGCCACAGGCTGTTGAGATGCCTGCATATGAGACTATCGCAGAAGGGTCTACCACAGGCTGGAGGATGTAAGTTATAGCCGCAACCAACAACCCAGTCAAATATATGGAAACCCCCATCACAGATATGAACTTCCGGTTCAAGATTACTGATTTGACCCCCTGCTCGCCCAAGGTACTGTCTTTCGTCCCGCCGGGATGAAACACAGACGAAAGTCCCTCGGCGGGATACCCAGCCAAAACTGCAGCCATACGAAAGGGTAGTCCTTCCCCCCTAACTGTAATGCCTTCCGCAAGTGACGAAAGCGCCACTTCCAATTGGCTCTTTACCACCATGGTTAGAAGCGTCGTCACCACCAAAATTGAAGGACTAACCCACGACATCGCTGCCGGGGCATCGCTGTACGGCGAAATATCTTTCGGCACAGCCAGTGGCCTGGCGATTGCGACCCAGGCGCAAAGGAAGAGTATAGCCGCCAAAAGGGCGCTGCAGGAAATCCTAGCGCCCCAAAAAATCGAGCCAGCCCCAGTTGCTTTGCGTCGTTCAGGGGAGGTAACATGCGCCAGTACGGATGAAGTATACCTTGCCACTACCGGTTGTGTTTGTTTTTCTATCGCTGATGCGGCCGGGGGATCCCATGTTACTGGTACTGAGGAAGGATCTGATTCTTCAACTTGGCTTAAATGGTGCGCCATGTTCAGCTGAGAGCCGGGCGACTGTGGAAATAGAAAAGGGCGGAAGCGGCGGGTGGGGCGATAACGGTGCTAGTGGCTCTTGGGATACGAGTAGGTGAAAGAGATGTTGAAGGTGTATCAGAGGAAGATGCAGTTATGCGAGAAGAGGAGCTAGAGGTTAGCCTAGTTACTTTAGGTAGAATAGAGAGAGTAGGGCGAATGGGAAGGACAAAGGATATTAGGTGTAGATCCCTCCACTAGAAAGTACTCCAATGCACCGATGCAGCATTTCAAGAAACTAACAACCTAGTGACTCCACGAAGGACAGCATGTTTCGCACTCTGCAATTGGCGGTGTCTGGGAAACTCCCCCACTCGCAGGAGCGGATGGTGTGCGGGTTCAGTCTTTGAGAGGCGGGGGGGTCGCGGAAGAGAGAAAGAAAAATGTTCAGCCTCGAAGAGTCTGCGGCGAAACCCAAGTCTTGTCCTCGGTCATGCGCCGCCAGCCACAACTTGGCACAGGAGTATTAGTGGACGAAACCTGCCAGAAAACCCCACACAGATACATGTTACATGTACGATTGCAGCTGAGTGAAGGGCTCGCACCTCGGACCTTCGGAAACAAAAAGAACGGAAATAAAAAGAAAGGAAAGACGGGGACCCGGGACGCTGTATCAGGCTGACGGGAATCGGATAGGGTAGGTTGCCGGTGTGGAGGCCGGGAGCAAGGCTGGGAGTTGGCGTGGAAGCACAGGGTGTGCGATTGCGGGGTTTAATGAGGCGGTGTTGGTGTTGGTGGTGACTACGGCGGTGAACAGGAGCAAGGCTAGCACCTATTCGGGCAACCGCAACACCACGCTAGGACTACCTCGCCATACACATAGAATCATGTATCCAAAGGAGTGTGACTATTTTATATTAGATCCACCTCCGCTCCCACTTCTAACAGTTCCCATCATGCGATCCCGTGCAGCTGAACCTCGTCGCGCAGCCGGGCGCTGTCACGGAACCACATGTGAATAAATGCCTGTTGGCCAATCGCCGGAAACAGGCGTCTATTGGCGCTAGCACATTTGCTATGAACTACCAATGTAGATGGAAAAAAAAGCCACCGCCATTTTGAGTGGCGGACGGACGCGCAAGGAAATGAAAAAAAAAACCCTCGCAAGGAGCAGCAGTTGAATGGACGCAATGCGGCAAACCTCATACAAAGGAGATTTGAGTTGTAAACACCAGACCTAGCTTGGGTGGTCGATTGACAGACGAGTTTAGTCGGAGGCAAACTTTCCCGACGTCCCATCGATCAACGAGCTAACACGGGATTTCAAAGTACGGTACCCCACCAGTTCCTAGATGAACGAGTCCCCTTTCCATCCACGGCCGTCGCATCATCTCGCTTTGGGTCCCCGCCAGCACTCACCGCAGCTCGCCCGATCTCAGTTTCTGCGGTCGCACGCCCGGCTTCCTGGCTCACTCGTTCGCCCGCTCCGCCGACCTGTTCCGTTTTGAGTCCTATATCCCACAAGGTTAGTTTGTGCACAATAGACGCGCTGTAGAGGTAGTCAGTCGTACTTGATTTGAGAAACTTCGCCAACCACCAGTTCATGAGACCGTTCAATTCACTGGCCTTTGCATGGTACTTATTGAGGCCCGGGTTGTCCTTCAGATTCTGCAAAACGGCATTCCAAGCACTCTGCCTCCGCTCGAGGCTGATTTTATCGATGCTCCGTTGGAACTTGTGCGATTCAAACTGGCGGAGAATAAAGGCCTTAGAGGGGTCAGCTTGGTAGTTTCAACCTGGCCTCGGCTGGGGTTTTAATTAACATCTAGTTCTCTCCACTCGATGTTATCCTCTGCTTCCAGCTCCTGTCTTACTTTTTTGACCGACTCCTTTTGTCTTATCGTTACGGTCGACATGTTGGGGTGGACTATGACAAGCGGATTGCATCCGCTCACAGCCTCGAGATGAGCTCCGGCGCCAAGACCTGTGTGTTGGCAACGACGGAAATGAGGGAATTCGGCGAAAGGCGGAATCGTCCATCGGTGGTTCTTCCCCCCCACAAATCCATGAACTGCTCGGTTTGTGCGGATTTCATCATGACCAACTTACTATCGAATGGGAGGTGAGTACAGAGACTACTCACAATGGGACCAGCTGTGATGATAGGCCTGTCGAAACCTCCGATGACTTCCAAATGGTCAGTCGGGTCTCCCTCGCATCAGGATATCGGATGTCGATGCAAACCACAGTAGG
The DNA here is from genome assembly GCA_021527465.2 of Geoglossum glabrum. Lineage (NCBI taxonomy): Eukaryota > Fungi > Ascomycota > Geoglossomycetes > Geoglossales > Geoglossaceae > Geoglossum > Geoglossum glabrum. The sequence goes on along the minus strand of JAJDFE020000288.1, from coordinate 18,373 downwards.
TATTTGGCCTAGAGACTTAAAAATATAATCCCCTGCTAATTTTTCCAAGATTTTTCCCCGCGGCGGGGTGGACGTTTCGACCATTAAGCCTGGGAGCTCATAGTCGAGCAGTTGATACCATCGAAGTTGGGCGGTGGCAACGGAGTGGATAGGTCTTATTGAGGACGGTGGTGGGAAGATGGAGGAAGGAGAGTTCTCTTAGTAGGTGTCGGTAGGCCCACCTTGACCTTCAGGGCGGCCACCTTGTTTGCTCAATGGCGAAGAGCAACCTCCCACCACTCCTCCAGCTGATGCCGACACTGCCATCCAGAATCGCTATGACAAGTGGGTGCAACACCTTGCCCGCCATGACCTTTCTGCAGCAATGACATACCAGTCCTGCTCAGCTATGTTTCAGACTTACATCTCTGACAACCCAGACTCACGGGTGATGCGGCAGATCTCGAAGAACCATGCAAATGGGCCTATCCTCCTCCATGCACAGTAACACAAGGAGCAATACAATGCCGAAGGAAGTATATCCGATAATTTCGCAAAGATACCAATGTATCGGGATCAGCGAAGCCATAAGGAGGAGCATTCCTGAATAAAGCAAGAGGTAGAGACGGAGGAAATAGAGTCTGTCGGCCATACTGCCGAGGTTGGCTTTGCCGCAGTTGGAGGATTGTAGGTGGACGCGAGCACGCTGGGCTAGAGCGTCCCAGGCAGAAGCTGGGAATATGCTAGGAATGTGCTAGGCTAAAGCATCCCAGAACAGAATACAGCGATCTACGATTCGGCGAATGTGCAGATGATCGATTGCGACGGTCCGCGGTGCGCGGCAGTCACTAAACGCTTGACTTAGTGATGCCTCAATCTAGCTTAGTAAGAAATGGCCACCATCTATCTCAACTCGGTCACACGCCCGCCTCGTTCCCGCACCCAGCCGCATCCTCAAACCACCGGGTTCCCAGCAACACGTCGAACGGGCGAGTCTGAGGGACTATAGACTGTCTGTGCGGGCTTCACCCTGTCATCGGGCCTCCGCACAACGTTTCGCACTTCGTTTGCAGCGCAGGTAGTTGCATATCGCAAGATAACACCAGCTCGTGTCCTCCCCTACCCAAGGCATTAGCCGAAAGATGGCGCGTGTGTATGCGGATGTGAATCAGCAAATGCCAAGATCGTACTGGGACTATAACAGCGTCAAAATCTCTTGGGGAGTCTTGGAGAACTACGAAGTTGTGCGCAAGATAGGTGAGTTCTATTTAGAATAGATACACTTCTACACATGCCAAGATCGCTTTGCGTTAATCAAGTGATTTCTCTCGTGCTCAACAGGTAGAGGAAGACGCTCGGAAGTGTTCGCAGGGGTAAATGTCACCAACCATGAGAAATGCGCTATCAAAGCCCTCAAGCCGGTCAAGACGAAGAAGGTAAAACGAGAGATCAAGATTTTGCAGAATCTGTCAGGAGGGCCAAATATTATTACGCTCCTAGATGTCGTCAGGGACAGTCAAGTCAGTCTTGCTCCCCCCCCATGTTTGTTCCACAGATGCATATTCTCTAGACCGCACGATATACATCTAGGGATTGATTGTCACCAGCGGTTGTGATGTTCAAAAACACTAAGTGAAACCGTTTGTGATAAAGAGTAAAACACCATCCCTGATATTTGAGTACGTCGACTATACCGACTTCCGAAGTCTTTACCCTAAATTCATTGACTATGACGTGCGGTACTATACATTCGAACTACTAAAAGTACGTCCCCCGCTGCTCTATCCCTCAGAGAGACTGCCCGCTTATCTGTTTCAGGCCTTGGATTTCTGCCATAGCAAAGGCATAATGCACCGGGATGTCAGGCCTCATAATGTCCTGATTGACCATGAGAAGAGGAAGGTGAGTTGAGTAGTCAATACTATTTTATCTATTTTATAAGGGCTGAAGCTAATCGCGGATTTGTAGTTGCGATTGATCGACTGGGGCCTTGCAGACTTCTACCACCCAGGGAAAGAATACAACGTCCGAGTCGCCCCATATTTCAAGAGCCCCGAGCTCCTCCTCGACTTCCAGACGTACGACTATTCCCTTGACATGTGGTCACTCGGCACGATATTCGCATCGATGATCTTCCGCAAAGAGCCATTTTTCCACGGGGCATTCAACGCGGATCTCCTCGGGAAGATAGCAAAGGTCCTGGGAACGGCAGATCTGTTTGCCTACTTGGCCAAGTACAATATCGAGCTCGACGCACAGTATCACGATATTATGGGGAAATACCCCAAAAAGAGTTGGCGCGCGTTTGTCAATGCGGAGAATCAGCGGTTTGTGAGCACCGAGGCTGTTGATCTCTTGGACGGGCTGTTGAGATATGACCATAACGTACGTCGCAGCCGTTATATCGAGCATGCCCGCGTCCGTGGATGCGACGTAGCTAACCCCTCTCTCCATTTCAGGAACGTCTGACTGCGAAAGAAGCAATGGCGCACCCCTACTTCGCGCCGGTCCGTGACGATGCTATCGCGCAGAATCGCGCACCCTCCATCTCTGAGCCTATTTGACCTAACCCCATTTTTTGGCGTATTTTCTAGTACATCATGACAGGCTACCTGCGTGGGGACTTGCGGGTTCGCGCTGTGGCCGTAAGCCCACAGGAAGAAATTGTCGACCGAGGAGCGCGACTTCTTGAGCAGGAAAAAAAAAACTTTTTTTCACGTGGACTTTCTACTTCAACAGCAGCATTTGCCCACTTGCTTCGTCACGTCCTTTTTACTATATTTTATAATTGTATAATCTTCCATCTTCTTTACTAAATTAACTTGACCACTGTGGAGGCAGAATCCGAGCCCGGGCGACTAGCTAGAATTCTTGGCGCGGGTAGCTTACCTCGTTCTTCCGTAGCATGGAGGCACACGAAGCAGAGCATTGAGCATTCTACCCACCGGCCCCGACACCCTCCACACTACCTCCACACCATGTAATTTTCCCAGCCGTGTCTTCCCCACAGAGACCCGGCCGAGCGAGCCCAAAGCCCGCGGAGCAGAGTGCGCGTCTCAGTCGCCCCAAGGCATATATGTACACGCTAAAGCTCCGCGGAAGAAAAGAAAGGCGTGGGAGAAACAGCGGTCGTCTTATATACACGCGGCATCTGTTTTTGCGAGGATGTGTGTCCTGTTGCTCATTCGCGCTGACGTCCAGGGTGGTGAGGGCTTGTGTGGGGCGGGGTGTGGGCAAGTAAGCGGCATAACAGTGCCGCACCTAAAGCCTCTCTCTATCCTGTATCTAGCCCGGGACGTCGCAACTAGAGTCCGAGATGGCCAAGTGTCACCACTTCCGAACGTCGCACCTAGTCAACGCCTCAAAACACAGCAGTGCCACGAAAACGAAGCACACATATTTCAGATATTGAAAATCAAATCCAAAAAGCAATAGAATCCTTGAAATCAAAAGAAGCAAAAAATCTCTATGCTACTGCAAAACTACATAGTCTCCATCTTAGAACCTTGACACATCACTTCTGTTAGAGCCTAGGCAGGTGGTTGCAGGTGCTTGTGCTCAGTACATATAATCACCAGGTAGTTGACACTACCTGGAAAGTTGACATAGTTTTGGGTACATATTACTATGAGGCAACAATGATAATACAGGAGTTAATGTCATCATCAATAATACCCTCCAAGCTTTCAGCATCACTTTCCAAGTCTGATGGTAGGGTACTAACTCAGCATCACTGAGTAAATTGTTTGTTGGGTCTTTCTGCTGGAGGAACTGTAAGAGCATCCAAAGCTTCTCTGACTAACTGTGGGTCATTACCTGATACTCTTTTTTGCTTCCTTGATGTTGTCTCTTGCATCTGCTTGTTGTGAGCCAAAAGGACCCGACACTCTACTTCCAAAATGCTGTTCTTAATACAAAGAGCCATTACAGCTTTTCCAATCTTTTTGCCAATGCGGACAGGGGTAGTATCGGCTTCACTAAGCATGTTAATTGCTTTAGTTACTTCGGAATTACATTTTGAAGTCTGAACATGTGATAAAATTGCCATGTTAACTGTTTGGGTTGGTAGAATAGAAAGTTGTTGCAAAATGAAGATAAGATTATATGGAATTAACTTTGTTTTCCGAAACCCAGGCTGAATATTGCTGATTGTCATTGCTTTGGCTTGAATCTCAGAACAAAGAGAGAAAAACTCTACTTTAGGAACTCGTATGTCATCCAAACGAAGTCATTAATCTACCACTCAGCAATACCAGTATTTTAATGATGAAAACATAAAAATATCAAGAGGTTGGAGTATATATGAAATGTGTGGTAGGAGACATAGCAAAATAATATATTGATCTTTATAGAATGTTTGAAACTCTGGAGTAAGATAACTACCATGTCCATCAAGAATAAGAATTCGATGTTTTGCTCCATTTTTTGGCCGAATCGATAGTTCAAAATGATCTTGTAACCATTTTAATCCTAGTCTATTACTAGTCCAACCTTTTGGACTTGTTGCAACCATCCAATTCCGAGGTGTATTAGGCTGAAACTAATTTCTCTATAGATACTTTCCTTTGAAAATTACAAAGGGTGGTAAAGTAACCTCCTTAGCCAAGACATATTTAATAACTGTAACTCATTTTTCCTTTGTTCCTTCAATTGAATGACCTAATAACCCTTGATTTTGATCAATAATTACATATGATTTTTCTGATTCACCTATAGAAAATCCGGTTTCATTGATATTGTAAATATCTGCAAGATCAGACTTGTACTGCTGCATATGATTGTGAAAGGTAGAGAATCAACAATCAAAGTTTTCTTTGTTACAAGCTTTTTCATATAATAGATCCATCTTTTTCGTAATGATAGTCTTCAAATATGAATGTTGTTTGATATATCTAGTTGGCCAATTATAACTGGTAAGAGAGGTGGAGATGGCTTTTTGCTAAGAATCATTGATACAGCTTAAAATCAATTGCTTTGCCATTGCTCTCAAAATGTCATGTTATATTGGAAAGTTTTAAGCTAATCATCGCTAAATCCATTCTATCAAAGTTACTTTTTCTACTGGGTATTACAATCTAGAGCCTCCACAAGTTTCTATAAGCCACATGAGCTCATCGCCAAACCCACAAGCCTCCATAAGTTCACAAGCCTCCACATAGACCTCAACTGTACTTACCGCCCAACGGATCTATGTATGGGCCTTATCGCGAGCTGCTACCATTCGTAGCATAGCCAGCAAGCCCGACCGTGCCTGGTACAGCACGGACGCCTCGAAACGTTCATACTGGGGGTTCAAAAGCTTCTTCTTCTTATATATATAAATGTAGAGTCTCCTTCTAGACCTCCTCTTCTCTTTAGCTTTAAATCGTCGAATAGAAGTAGTCCTACCTTACTTTCCAAGCTCTGGAATCTACGTTCATAACACCGAGGTACATGCTTGTTGAGTTGCATAAGCTAGGTGTCGTGATTGGCCGCCATTTTGCCGATAGATCAAAGTACTATGGGGTACCTTATGAAAGCGACTGGCTGTATATACCATCTTGAGTTTACATATTTCAAGGTCTTGAAGTACTTTCTGAATGCTATCCTCATGATCCATCATAAATATAAGAGTGCATAGTGTTTTCGCAAAGTGTTGGGAGAGGATATAGTTAGCAAAAAGGAAACGTATCAACTTCCTGGGTAATGTCAACTACCCGGTGATTATGTATATATAACAAACAGATATATAGATGAGGATACAACTGGATGATTCATATAAGTTTGAGGCTCATATACGTAGTTTGAGTATAATTAGTCCATTCTAATAATACTCTATATACAGTATGTCAGGGTGCTAGATGTTGGCCGCAGGCACTCAGGCGATGGCTCGTGGCTACGTTGAGCTCAGTATATGGTTTGCAGGTACACTCAGGTACTCGAACATTCGTGAGGTATAGCTCGTATAGTGATATAGTCTATTAGGGTAGCTAGATACATACGAGGTATGTGGGTTGACCGATGAGGTTGTAAGAGCAACCTCGTCGCGCTACGTAAGGGGTTCGCAAGCCGCGAGCTTCGGCATGGCTCAACTGGTGGCCCGAGCTTCCGCGTACCCATCACATAGTAGGTGAGTTGACTGATGAAATGTAAGACCGTAGCGTAGATTTTAGTGCTTAGCTAGTAGTGTGATGGCTTATAGACGACAGAGAATCTTTGACATAGAGTCGTTATAAAGTATTCTTAGAGACAATGTAACAAAGTTGGATCAGCAGAAGTACTCTTGATTCTGTAGTGTAAGAAAAACTAATCGCTGCCCATTCTACTACAAGCAGCAGACTGCTTAAATACATGGTTCAACCGGCTCCCTGATAGCTACCTTGTTCTCTGATCCGACTCTTATTGTATTGACTCTGTCTGTTACCAGCGACGTCGTCTGCTACCGGTGATGTCGTCAGCTCAGTATCGACTGCTTTCAGAAGTCACTCTTCTGGCGTACCATTTTCGTAGCGACATCTTTGTCAATGGGTATAAGAAGTTGCTTCCATTGTTTGCTTGGTAGTTGTATGCGGTTGCAGATGTTACTTGCTTATAAATTATGTCATCTTTGTAGAGGTCTGATGTCATTGCGCCACCTGGCAGTTGGAAGCGGTTTTAGAAGTCTGACGCAGCTATGAGCCTCCTTTATGGGAGCCTCATTGCTAGTGCCTTACATGAAATTACAAGAAATATCCTTGTCAGTCTCTAAAAGGGGTTTGTGAACCACAAACCTTAATAGTTCGAGTATGACTTACTTTGCAATCCAAGCTCTTATGGACTTGTTTCAACTTTAATAGTGGCCAAAGTACCTCTCAAGCCTATAAAATGATTCAATTGCTTTTTAAAACTAAAGAGGTTGCTTTAACTTTATAATACAAACTTATTTCAACTGAAGGACATTCAACTGTTATAAATATAATTTTAGATATTATGAATACAAATCTAATTACTTGGAATGTGTAGTTAAAATACCTTTTTAATCATAATAATTTAAAGTTAAAGAAAAGAAATGACTTGTAAAGAGACCTCTAATTTATATATAGAGAAAAATACCTTTTAAGCCTTTACTTATATATTACAAAATCTGTAAACTATGATAAGTACTTATCATAAATATGAATAAGCTTATAAGTATATTACATATTATTGAAATTTATGTAGAAGCTTATAAGTTATATAATAAGTTCATAAAAGCTATAAATAAGACTTATATGAAAGTTCACAAGCTATATGTTAGGGTTTAAATAGTTGATTGCAGATGCTTGTACTCAGTGTATAGTGGATGGATATATAGGCAAGAATACAGCTAGTCAGTTCATATAAGTTCAAAGCTCAAATATGTGATTTAAATATAACTAGTTTATTCTAATAATACTTTATATATATAGTAAGTGAATTAACTGATGAGATTACAAGAAGCACCCTCATCAGTCTTTAAAAGAAGTTTGTAAGCCATAAACCTTAGTATTTCAAATATAGTTTACTCCACAATTTAAGCTCTTATGAACCAATTATATTATTTAATAGACTTATGAAGCTTATAAAAAAACTTATAAGTTAAAATAAGTTATATTTATAATATTACTTAGTCTTTTCTAATTGATGGGAGATTGACTTTTTATATTAATTTTAATAAGATATATCAAGCTTTAAACAGTTAGTTACAGTTACTTAATGCAGTATGAGTAAATAAATATTTGTATAAAATATAATGTAGTATACTTGTAAATAGCTTGCAAGGCTTATATAACTTTATAAAGATATAAAATATCTAAAAAAATGTATTCTATATACAGTATATATTTTGACTGATAAGGTTATAAGAAGTATTCTCATCACACTTTAAAAGAGACTTGCAAGTCTTAGCAAGGCAAGTATAGCTTACTTATCAGTCTGAACTTTATTCTTTACAATATGATATATCAAAACTTTTTAGGCTATTTTATTAATAAATTAATAAGTTAAAAGATATCTAGTAGCAATTAGTCACTTAATCTATAAAGACAACACACCTTCCTTAATTTTGGCTGGTAGTTGCATTTCCTTATTGTTTTCAGCTTGAGTATAATCTTTATTAAAATAATGTATCAAGATACTACATTGTACATCAAGTGAACAGAGGCTGCATAAGGTAATTCAAACTCTCCATTTTTTAAAGCTTTGATTGCTCTATCTATTTGCAAATTTCTCTCAGTTGCTTTAACACTTCACTTTCATGGCATAGTTATAGTAGGGTTCTGAAGTAGATAGTGTCGCGAAAAGCATTGCGACTGGCCATCCGTTGCAACTGGCTATCTCGGACTCTACTACAGTTCCATATGTATGTCCTCGTTACTTACTCCGCAGCTGTTGAGATGAGACACGATCAGCCACCCTATGGATTTGGTGATGGCGAGGTAACAACCGATGTCCGAGCCACACAAGGCTCGAGCATGTCCAAGCATGCCCAATGCGTCCTTTCAGGTCAATTATATCACCAATATACGAGAAGTCGGGCACACCAAGTAGATATAGAGACAATTTAATTCCATCCCGATCTAGCTAAACTTATCATTTAATAATTCGGGCCGGCCACAAGAACTTCCACAGCAAAAAAAAAAAACAGATCTGATTCGGAATCTAAGCGGCTGCCAAGTGACCTTATAGCAGCTTTGCAACTCCCTGGTGATTGTTTTCGATGGTCAACGACAATGGAGTCAAGCCATGGTTGTCCTTGGAGGAGGCATCCACGCCCTTCGCACCCAGTAGCAGCTTCACGGTAGTTCTTTTCCCGAGAGAGCAGGCCGTCGACAGCGGTGTCCAGCCGTGGTTGTCCTTGCGGCTGACGTTGACGCCCTCTACACCTAACAGCAGTTTTATAGTGGTTGTACATCCTTTCTTGACAGCCACCGCCAGTGGCATCTGGCCCAAGGAGTCCTTGGCATTGACGTCAATATCCTCCACACTCAGAAGCAGTGCCAGAATAGCATCATACCCGTACCGAGCAGCAAACCACAGCGGCGTCTGGTCCCCGTTGGACCTGGTATTGAAGTCGAACAGCACTTGATGCATGGGATAGCACACATTCTCTGCCTGATGGTATTACACCCGCGGTGACGCCTATCTCGGCGGTTAGATCACCTCAGCGCCTTAATAGCCAACCCTAATAGTTGTCGGGGCGCAATAATCTATGTAATGAGGTCTTACAGTCATGTCATTTGGAATTCTTGAATCAAAGTCTACCTACAATCGTGCCATACATATACTTCCAACAAATAATATTGTCGCCATGCAAATTGGGGTGTCACAGGATGGCCACCCCTCGCCCTAAATGATTATGTGACGCTAGAGAAAAGCTTTTCGTGCCGCTACCACCTCATGTACAAACCGGACGTCGCTGCTAACTACTGGGCCCTTATTAGGGCCTCCGTGCTGCGGTTTCCGCGCCATTGAGTGCCTCCTCTTGCGGCCGGTGGGACTGCATACTACAGACCTGTTAACCTGCAGTATTTCTGACCGTTCAAAGTCAATAACCATAACCTGTCCAACCTCACTGTTCCAGCAGAGATTAGGTGTTCGCACGTCTTGATGCAGTATGCCAGCACGGTGGATTGCCTTGACGGAGCGAGCTACTTCTTCAGCCAGGTCAGGCTTGTCTCCACATCCGCCTCCATCATACAAACTGTTTCCGGCCCAAGATAAGAACATCATGTGAACAATGCGGACGCCAACATCGTAGTGGTATGGGTTGACCAGATCGACATTCCCTAGGCAGACGGGCACGCAGAACCCTTGTATCGACTCGAGACACTGGTAAACCTGATATTCATGTCGAAGGTGCTCAGCAAAGGCAAGTACAGTGCCCTTAGCTACCAGCGTATATCCATGTGATGTCAGGGTGATTCTGAACATAGCCCCCCGCGAACCCTGCCTCCCTAACGGCTGACAGTCTTCATCCAGAGTCCGAGCAAGTTGCTCACGAAGGAGAAATAAGACTTTCTCCCGGTCTAGAGGGTGTCGGTTACTACCCCGATTATGGTGGCGATGGTCCGACACATTAGGACAGCGTTGGTCCAAGAAGCCATGTCTAATCAACCCTCGCAGGCATTTTTGTGTACAGAAGGGTCGGTGTTGATTGTGACGACTGGAGGTTTGTGTATGATCTGCCCCCTTTACCCGTCCCCCCTTCTGCCCAGAAGAACTTCCCTGGCTAGTATCCCCGGCCCGACCAGCCCTCCCCGATGTAGAACCTCCCTGAGTATTCCCTGGGCCAGAGCTGTCGGGGGGGTCCCTCTCGTCTTTGAAGAGAAGGGTGGGCGTTAGACTGCCGCATTGATTCTTTGACTTTGAGCGGGTTACGACGGGTGACCTAGAAGGTTGCTGACCAGCGCGCCAGGTTCGTGTACGGTACTCTGAATGTGGAGGCGATCCACGTATGTGTTTGGGCATCTCATCCTCTACATCCTCACAATCCTCCCAAGTGCGAAGTTTAGCCTTCGCCCTGGTCCGCCAGTCCTGATCAGACGGCTCCGATTCGAGAGCCAAGAGAGTAAAGGCCATGACTTGACTGACAGCGGTGCGATAGAGAAAACTCTGGTCATCAGGAAACCCTCTAAACTGAGCATCGACATCGGCTTGAGGTTCAACTACATGGTAGTAGACGGTATTTGGCTCATCGGTTGGGACATGTAGGAAAATAAAAGCTTCAGCGGTTGTAATATAGCCATAGTGTATGCCACCCTCGATCATATAGGAGAAAGCTTGGGTGGCGATAGCCGCCACTAGCTTGTCAGCATGATATTGAAAGTGAGCGGGGGTATCTGATGCCGGAATAGTCTGGCGGTCAATGACATCCTCGAGGTCCATAGGGCGGAAACCCAGTCGTACGATGGGGAGGGTTAGCTTGTGAGGGGCTTTGTATTCAACAATAGTGACTAGAGTGCGTTGTGTTTGATCACCGTCGGGAACGGAATAGACGCAAACCTGGTCGGCTTTCAGGCGGGATTTATCGAAATTTGCCGGGGAACGCCGGGGTGGAGTTGAAGGTTCAAGGGTTTGTTTGCTCAGGATTTGAGCAACCTCATCGGCGGCACCCAGGGCATTGAGATGATTATGGAACTGTACCTCCCCTAAGAGACGGAATTCTTCTCGGATAGGTTGAAGTGTTCGAAGATGATTGAGAATGGCGGCAACGGGGGTCTCGACAGCCTCTCGCTGGAGGTTCTGAACATCAGGCTCACTAGCCAATTTCCTGTTGGAGATTCGGTTACCGATAGTCTCGAGGCCGGCTTGATGCTCAAAGGCACGGGCAGGGTCATCTTGAGAGTAAATGGAGAAGAGTCGGTCTATGATTTCCATCTGTACGTCGAAGAAGTTGTCCCAGGGACGTAAATGATCGGGGCGAATCTTGCCTTGTCGTTTGGTAATGGGTTCTCCTTGGGTAGTCATGGCCTTGTCAGTCTCAACGGAAATAGTGTCGAAGAGGTGGATATGACACAGGTTGAGATATTCGAGTAAGGTGGTTTTTCTAGTGAGTTTTCCCAGTTCTTCGAAGCGCAGTTCAGACTCCTCACGCTTCCGCTTTTGCTCCTCGGCCTCCTCGCGGAGACGCCTCTGTTCCCTCTCGGACTCCTCGCGAAGTTGCTCCCGCTCCTCGCGGAGATTCTTCTGATCCCTCTCGGCCTCCTCATGGAGTCGCTTCTGCTCCTCGATGATGCGGTCGCGGTCGGCAAGCTGGGCTTGAAAAGCTGCAAGCTGCTCCCTCAGTCTAAGGTTTTCGTCAGAAGACATTATGGCGATGGTATTGATGCTGGGAAGTGGAAGAGGGGTCTCGGACTCGAGGTGGACGACGCGTGACTTGGCGCAACTTTTGAGCCGCAATGTTGTTGGAATATCATGTATCGCTAGCGGCAAATGAAGGACAGCCAATTTGCGCGGCTCCTATTTGGCTAGCTCAAAGCGTTGGCGGGCGAAAAAGTTTTCTTGTGTCCTTCGGCCGCGTAACCTTCTCTCTAAAGTAGGTGACCAGGAGGTTGGCCAGTACCGAGAGGTTGGCCACTTTTTGACTAGTTACTAGATGTGCGGAATAACTACTATACAGTCACTCATGTACTCATCACCAAGTTCCATCCGTTCCTCCTGTTTGGTCTCCACTTTCTTTGATGATGTGCTGTATTTCATTTGCTTTCTTGCCTGCCCCCCAGCCTTTTGACTACTACTATCCAGAAGTTGTCCCAATAACTCCAGTACCTCTCTGAGCAGCCTAGGACTAACTACAGGTAATCGCTTTCGCTTCCTAGACCCTGCCACTTGTATCTTCTTAGTTTCTTCAACTAATTCTTAATACTCTCTTTCTGCAAGAACAGCTTGAGCATGGAAAATTGCTGCAGCTCTGCCGATTTTTTTGAAGTATCTTGAGGTGCAGAACTAAGATTATTCAAAAGCTATTGGACAACTTGCTGGGTTTTAGGCATTTGGATTTGCTGTTTCTGGGATGATAACAATACTGGTAGTGGTGTTAGATACTATTGAACTAGGTAGTCATTCTAGAGTTTTCTTCAGATCAAATAGAACTAAACCTGCCTTTTTGAACCCAAATTAATTATTTTTCAAGGTAAGTGCTTGTGGATGAATTTTGCTATATGTCTTCAGAAATTTGGATTTTGGAAACCGTACTGCTCCAGCCCGAAGTCTCTTCTCAACAGCATAAGGAAAATAATGTTCAAGAGGTAAAAACATAGCGATATCTAGTGATTGTAACATATGCAATATATGTGCTGGTAGGCAGAGCGATTTTATGCTGATCGTAAAAATCTTGAAGTTCTAATATAATATGATTATCATTACAATCTAGTACTAGAAATCATGGTTGGTCGGTTTAGAGTCTTGTCGATAACTCAAAGTGATTTTGTAACTATTTAAGTCTAAAAGCATTACTAGTCCAACCTTTTGAACTTGTTGCAATCATTCAGTCTTTTGATATATTTGGTTCGAACTAGTTACTCTATAAGTATTTACTCTTATAAATAATCATTGGTGGGATTGGAGTATCAGTAGCTGAAACATATTCAATAACTGTAAGTGATTCAACTATCTTTATCTTGACTATTCAACTTGTTAGTCCTAAGCGCTTGTCAATAATAGCATATCACTTTTCGCTATCACTTAATACAAATCCGATCTTATTGATACTGTAGATATCACAGATATCTGGTTGGTATTCCTGAAGATGCTTCTGAAATCTTTCAAATTATTCCTTAAAAATTTCAACTATATAGGTACTGTGACGAGGTTATTCAATTGGCTCAGTAATAAGACCTTTGAGATATAAATAATATTAAATAAATTGTGCAGGCCAGTGGATGCTAGTGAGATATGTTGAGATAGTATTGCGATAAGTACTGTTTGAGCGATTGAGAATCAAGTGACGTGCCATATCTTGAAGCATTCTATATCATATTGCAAAATCTTGTCTATGCCATCTTCTGATCCATTCAATTAAAGCCTGTTCTTCCTCAGATGAACAAGCTTGCTGATGCGAGTAAGCTTTATGATTAGCTTGGCTACCTTTTTACCAGTATACTAGAGTAAAACGTGGAATATCAGTTCCCTCAGCTGCTGCATGAAGGCTTTTGAATTTACCATTCTCCAGACCCTGGAGTGCTACCTGGATCCTATCCTCTCGTTCCATGGCAGTTACACAGGTTTAGCACCTGCGGTGCTGGTTTTGCAAGGGGTGGAAGGTTCTGGAACTAAATCGGAAAATTCCGTGTCCAACCTCCCGGTACTGGCCAACCTCCCGGTCACCTACTTTACACATAGAACAACGCGAACAATTCCATCATCCAACCCAACATTATGCCTCGCCATAGAAACTGCTTGGAGGGTAGGAGGGTATGCGCAAGCATGAGGGTTTGAGCAGGAGGGGCATTGCGGCGTGCGTTCAGCGCGGAATGCTCGGGGGGATTCTGGCAGGTATGCCACAACGTATGTACGCAAGGGCGGAAGTTGGAATTGGGGCGCTACTTGTCGCTGTTGAAGTTCGAGAGTAGAAAGATAGGTTGATCGCTTGATAGATCCTAATTGACAAGCCCGCGCGGCGCGAGAGAAGACTCTCGCCCGCCAAACACCCGGGACGGGAGAAAAGGGGCAACAGAAATTCGCTGACCCCCATGTAAATTACCTTCCCATCGAGAAATTCGGCGAGAACCTTGCGAATATTGGCCTCGGGCCAATGTAATGGACCCCTGGCTGTGCATTTGTAGCGCGGAAGATAGCCAGAATCTATATAGAGGTTGACCAAGATGCTCCCCGCGCCTCTCTGTCGCAACGAGCCCTAATATTTGTTTACATTGTGACTATTCTGTGACTGCTGCTTACATTGCCTCCAATCGCTGCACCCAACAGCTTAGATTATTTGACAAGTAGAATATATAGAATAAGTTTGAAAAACGAAAAAACTGAAAAATCCAAGCCGCCAAAATCCTGTTCAAGTCTGTAGGTACTGTTTTGTTACTTCAAAGCAAAACTACCTACGTCAGCTGTTGCAATACGGCGTCCATGACAGTGATAGTGCCGTGGATATGGCATCGCTAATTGACACGGCAACCGAATCGGTGGCGTTACATACGAGAGGTGGAAGATAGGGCTGCGACCAACACGAGTATTAGGGCGCATCATGAACCTTCCCACCCTCCGTTGCATGCTGGCACCATGAGGAGGCCATCTACCGAGGCAGTGCCCCGTAATTAGAATTGCCATTCTAAAACAATGGAATATTGTATTCGCGCGCAAGGAGTTCCAGGCCCTAATTCTTATCTACATTGTGACTACGAATTTTATTGCGTTTGCGCAGCTGCATCTACTCGCTCGGGCCATCTTTAAAACATCAAAGAGCCTTGAGAACTCGGCGGGAAAATAAGCGGAATCAGCTCGAGTCCAAGGGCAGCAACTTAATTACCCGACTAAAGTGGTGGGCTACGCTTAGGTAACTGTACGAAGGAAGGGAGGATACTTCCTGCGCAACCCAAGGAAAGTCCAAAGTATTTTCTCCGCTCCTGTCTTCGTTCCGTATTCTGGACTCTAGTCTTCCGCAATTCGCAGCACAGCTTACGCAACAATTTGTCGCTGGCAGACTGGTGATTCTCACTGCCGCCGCAAGCAATGAGACGGATGCATCCTTGCTGCGCACGCCATCTTCGGTGGACGGGAAGTTTGTGATCGTGTCGAAGGGTGGAGATAAAAAGTGGGTGGTGCATCTGATTAAGACTTACGGAGCGGGAAAACCCCACCACAACGTACCCTTACACGAAACGATATGAGTGGGTGGCTCCGGAATTCCTATTTACCCGGTTGGCGTGGGCAATCTCCCCTTGGGTATGTCCTTTCTTTGCAAACCTGTTGGGTCGGTAGCAAATTCTATGCGAGAACGGGAGTCTTGCCTGGGACAATAGTACGGTGAAAAGACCGTGTCACGAGGGTGCGGGTGGAAATGTCAGTGCTGGGATAGGCAAACGTGGCTCTGCTGCTAGGAGTTCAACCTAGTATGATCACCTGGGGTGAAGGGTTCTATTCGGCCGACCGCCAATGGCAGACCATCGCGTTCTACTAAGGATGGCGAGAGACGGAGGGGCTGGAGGAGTTGTGGTTGGGGACGGGGAGAGGAAAGTCTGTTTGGGGGGCGTGGCGCAAGGTAGAGGGGGGAGTGTAGGGTGAGACGCTTGTTGAGGGAGTGGATATGAATATTTCGGAAGGGGATAGGGAAGAGTGGGATGGTGGAGTCAGTTCTGTTGACCCGGACGGCGGAACAATGTGGGTGGCATGAATAAATTAACACAATGCGGAGGAGTTGCGAAGTAAGTGCTGCTGATATTGCATTGATTCGTTGATATAAAGATGAAGAAGATCGGACTTATACTCGGAGTCTGCCACACCCCGATTCTAACGGGTAAGTATGAGAATGGCCCTTTTGTACACTTGCGGGCACAGTGTGAAGGTACTGTTGACCGGAAGAGTAGAGCATTGTAATAGGAAGATGCTCGGAAATCCTCCTGGTTGGGTTTATCGGTGGAATGTTGGCCGGAGACTAGAACCGCCAAGTAGAGGTCAGAATCTTGTGAGTAAATAGCGGCTTAATAATCCGTACGTTAAGACAGACAAACCCTCTCAAGTCTACCCCCAAAATAAAGTGGCGTTCAATGTAAATCTAGCCCATGCTCGCAATACGTGTGATTATTTCCCGCATGGTCGATCCACTCATTCCTTATTCCTCCTAATGGCAAGCCGCCGCCTTTCCGCGACCCCCTTTAGCCATGGCCAATACTTGTCTTTCGCCCATTTCTTGAATGATCGTATAATACTCATGAGCCGAAAAATTCCCACATACGTTGCCGTGTTTCCAGACTGGAACGGTCCGATGACCCGCTTTGACCACGTGCACTTGTCAGCGCGATTCCGGCACTTTATCGAACGCTTTCTCAGAATAAAGAGGAAAGACTCACGACGTTTCCGTCAGGTCGGCGATACGCCATGTGCAGATACCAGAAATGCCCATGCACTACCCAACCCACGACCGGCATCTCCCCTTCCCCATCTTCATCCGAAACCCCACCATCGACATCACCTTCTATCGCCTCCCTTAAAATCCTCAATCTCTCCAAAATCGCAGCAGCAGTAACGCAGAACTGATAAACCCCTTCTTCATAATCCCCTCCCATACTCTTAACCTCCGCCACCCCCGCCGTGAAATCCTTCCCAGCCACTGCGTCATTAAACGCACTAATCCACAATCCTGGCTCTTCCTCAAACAGACCGTCCAGCACGCCCTTGCCCACGTTCAGGTGCTCTCTATTGAATTGCAGCAAATGGTCCACTTTCACAGATGGTATAGCACAACCATCCAAGGTTGGGAGCAGCTCAGAGTGTAGGAGGATAGTTTGCGATTCTTCGACTGTGAAGAAAGTCGGACGGGTTTTGGGGAAGGATGCGGTGGGACCACTGAGGATGGAGCGTACAACAGGGTACCAAGCAGACTCCGATTCATGCTTACGGAAGTTCCGGGAAGCGGTAATATAAATGGACTTCGCATAGGCGAGGAGCGTGCTAGAGGCGATAGAGGAAGGGAAGCGCGAGGGGCCGTAGGCATCTGGGGGGACGGGTTCGATGTTCCTGGTGAGCTTAGCCAGAGGAGAGGCTAGGTCGGCAGGGATGCTGGAGGGGGTATTGGTATGTTCAGCGAGGAGGCTTATTAGAGACACAATAGTCGGTGGAATGGTGTCGGGAACTGGGAGGGTACTCAGGATGATGTCGGAGACCCGATCCAGGTCGTCGTCGTCGTCATCATCATCACCACCGAAATCTGTATCATGGAGGCCGAGGAAGAAGCGGGGCTTCGTGAATTCGAGATTAACGCGTTTTACACGGTCGCCGGTTTTTGTGGGACTTGGGGTGCGCGTGCGAGTCCGCGTCACGCTTGATGCCTGGGAAAAGGCGGGGAGTCTGCCAGAGCCGGATCTGATGACGGAGGGAGATGAAACAGCAGTCGGCCCTCCCAGACGGCGCCGTTTGGTAGGTGATGGCGAACGTTCGGCGAGCTCACAGTCGCCTGCATTGTCCGCGCACTCCATCGAGGCCAGGTCGCGTTTCGGTGCGTCCGTTTGTTCGACGCCGAGCAGCCAGTCCGTAACGCTTATTGAGTTTAAATCGCTTGCGGTGATGGCCTGTAGCGGCATAAATGGAATCCCAAGCACTAGGGGTTTCGATGTTGTGATGGGTAGGAATGGATGTAGTGTTCTCAAACGCGTCGCGTGTATGTACACGTAGATCGTACTGGATGTCACGTGCTTCGCACAGCGGCGATTCATCCAAAGATCAACATCTATATATATCTATATAATACTGTCTTAACTATCTAATTGATAAGAAAAAAACGGGTCACGTGCACCCCATCAAAATTTTCATGCCTCAACAGATAGTCTCCACTCATAACCTCATTACATTTTTACTCCTCAACAAATAGTCTCTACTTATAACCTCATTACATTGTATTATACTGTATTTAAGTATTCATAATGCCACCATCTTCTTCTAGCAGCTTCTGTAGTAGCTGTAAACAGTACCGACCTTACAATTCATTTTGTTACAATCGACTTGGTTGGCCTTACAAGACCTGTCAAGACTATGCGATAAGGAAGATATATGTTCATATCAAGTATCATTATCCATTTCTAATCTCTTATATTAGAATCGATAACGACGACCAGTATTAAGGAAGTGTAACGGCCATACGAGAGCTCGGGCCGCAGAGTGAGCCATGCTCGCACCGCCAAGGTTCACGGCTCGCGAACCCCTATTAGAGACCGACGAGGATGCTTCTTGCAACCTCATCGGTCAACACACA
>JAJDFE020000287.1:0-44298 GCA_021527465.2 Geoglossum glabrum | reverse complement strand
ATAGGTCTTGAGCCCTAACCATTGTTTTATATTGTATCTACGCTGTGACCACCGTTCTTCCCAAGCGCCTTAGCGACAAGAATACCGCTGCACCCAACAAATACGTTCGAACATCCTTTATTTTGGTAGCACCAAAAGGGCTTGTAAGGTAATATTCTCCGTCTCTTTATATTCATCACCACCACCATCCATTATATACTAAATTAATACCATGACCGATGCCTTGACCAACAAATTCACCAATTTTCCTATATTCTTCCGGATCAATATCTGCCCCCCGTTCTTTGGCGCAAAGGTTGTATTCTTTGGCGCAAAGGTTGTATTCTTTGGCGCAAAGGTTGTATTCTTTGACGCAATTGCTGTACATCTCCTTCCACTTGACTAGATTCTCGCTGAGATCTTGCTGTCCGGAGCTTATAACGACATAAGAGATCAGTAGAATCATGATTACAATGTTGGAAATGTTAAAGACGGATCTTATTTTCCAGGTAGAGTATGTATGCTGGCTTTCTTTCGGAAGAATCTCGTTGTGGCGTGCTGATAACATGGCCTCTCGCCACGCTGATTCAAGCAAAGCTAATTCTGTTGACCGATTAAGGTCCTTGGAAATATCTGACATGGCGATTGTATGCAATATCCAAGCTTCTCTAGAGAGACGTAGTACTGTCTCTACCACGGCTAGTAACTTGGCTTTGGCTGAGAGCTATTAGTGAGCCCCGGCTCCGATAGGAACGAATTGGAGAGACACACCAGTTGAATCTTCGAGAGATACTATAATGTCCATCATGTCCTGCACTTCAGATTTTGGAGAGAGCATTGTGCAATTTTGAAATTTTAGACCTGTAAGGCACTTGGAGGCTTTGTCCGCTTCGACTTGAGTTATACTGCTATTGAGAACTATTACCTCATTAGTTAAAAGAGAGCTTGATAGAGCAATGTAGGGAGACTGACGATAAAACTTCCAAATCACATTACCCTTTCCCGATAGTATCCTAAGAGATATGACTTTGTTTAATTCTAGTCGAATTTTCAGAGAAGAGCCATTAACACGTTTCCAGGATCGGTTTTGCGTCTTGGAAGAGACATCCGGAATCTTTTGTAAGCTAACTTGAGTCGCTTCCCTTATATTGGTTAGATAAAATAGCAGGAAATGGCTGAAGGCGGGAACTCAACCAATCTCGTGAGCAGAGTAAATCCACTGCTTCCTGGTCTTCTTGACTCAGGCCTGGCGGCCTATTTACATCATCATCGGGTTTTGTATTTGGTCCTAGTTCTGTGGGTTGAATATCATCCACTTGAGGACGAATCGGATTCTTGAGTGGTTGGCTTTGATTTCGAGACGTTTTGTCCTGTAGAACATAGTCCGCTTGATCTGACTCCTCATTTTTGTCTAGAACAACAAGAATCTCGCGAATATTGGCTCTAGATGTGATGAGATCTTCAACATTCTTGTGTATCTCTTCCAAGCGGTTTTCGATATGCTGACCACGAGTCCTAGAGAATCATGTAAGTCTATATTTTGATACATATACAAAGGGCACAGTATTCAGAGTAGGGGCGAGGTGAATAGCTATAGAAGACACTAGAGAAACTGCTTACTCGTCTAGCGCCTCCAAGGATATAGACAATACCGCCATCTGCGACACTAATCGAAGTCTCAGAACCTCCAGCTTTTTGAACTTGAAGGTGATTTTTACGGTCTTCCAGACCTGAGTCGGCGTACTCATCGTTTCTGTGATAACAGCCTCGTCTACAATGCCTTTTACCTGTTGGATTGTCTCGAGGCATATCGCAGTGAGGTTATCGAACTCGACTCTCCAACCATCAGGAATCTTGCTGTGACGGGGAGCTTCGATGGCTAGTCTAATGCGACTGAAGGTGCTGTAGAAGGCTGCCAGGTCACAGTTAAGGGCCCGAACCTCCTTTGGTGCATTTTGTACATCATCCACAAATCCTGAAATGGTTGAGATCAGTTGTCCTGCTATTGTGCAGATAGAGGTCACGCTTGCAGCAACTGAGAGAGGATCCATGATATAGATTTCAGGTGAGCAGGGCAAAAAAAGATGGAAGATTTGCCACTTAGATGAATTTATTGTTATTCTATTTGAGGGAGCCTCGCGATAGCCTCGTTGTCTATTCTGCCTTGAAGGATCACCGGAGTGCGGCTGAATTTTGCCAGCTCATGGCCAAGAAATCCTAGCACTATACCCTTTTCTACTAGTCGAGGGCGCTTACAACGTATGTGGGGAGTATCGGGGCCGGTGGGTAGAATGCTCTATGCTCTGCTTCGTGTGTCTACATGCTACGGAAAAACGAGCGGCAGCGAGGTAGGTAAGAGAATCTGCCTCCACAGTATTCGCCCTATTAAGTGTTGCCGTGTGCCACCAACAAGGGTGGAAAAGTTAGATTTTTAAATGCATCGATGAGTAGCATCGTAAGGATCTCTCCCGATGTGAATACAGAATCTACATAGCTGATGTTAGACCAGACTCTTTTCTATCATCATGATAGTGGTGATCACTTACTTTTCCCATGCTTGAGCATATATCTGCATTCATTTTTTTATTTATATGGGGAGAGACTGTAGATTTAGCCTTGGGAAATGGTCCGTTGATCTTTGCGAGATAGTGTTATGCAGAATGACTCTCGCCCTTATGGCGTCGATGGATTCGTCGCTCCTTCTTCATGACAGTGATATTGAGAGGAGGATGTGTGGTCGCAGGTGGGTTGGAGATTCCAAGAAGATGGTACAAGACTTGGTTTTATCTGAACAGTACCCATAGTGGATGGAAAGACGGAATATATACATATTAGGATAGGGAGAGGTGCTGATTTGAGCTCCCTTCGGTTTTGCACTCGTGAGATGCTGAGCAGCGTTTGGGGTCGCATCGCTTAGGATCACTTTTAGCAGCAGAACGTTACGGTAGAAACACCTCAAAAAAACGGCAGCAACAACCGCCGTTTTCAGAGGCCTTTTCATCACGAATACTATTTAAGATATATATGTATGTTTTTTTTAATACTTTGGTATTTGCCAAGTACTTTATTGGTCTTCTGGAGGTTGTAGTTTCTTACTGTCAAGAGGGTTATCAAGTGAGCTATCACATCTATATTCCCTTTGTTATTTACTTGACAGCTGGAAAAATTGGGGTTAGTAAGCTTTCTTGGTCATTTCTGAAATGTAATGACTATATAAGAACAGATTATACTTATTGTAAAGCTAGTCGTATCAAAGTTGCGGAAATTATAGTCAGAGATACCATATTTATTATATAGTTGTGGCAAAAAAGTCATCGTCACTTTGCTTTTTTCGGAATTTTCCATTATGTAGCGTTACGGGTGGCGTTCTCAAGAAGCGCGCGCACGTTGTCCTGCTGCGCCAGATCAACAGGTCTGCATCCCCGGATATCCCTCACGCCTGGGCTAGCCCCTTCGTCAAGCAATAGCCTCACAATAACGCTACTCCCCTTTGCGCACGCTAGGTGCAAGGCCGTGTTACCGCCATTATCCTGTGTGTTAATGCTTGCACCAAGCTGAAGGAGTAGGCGGATTTTCACTTTGTAAGCCTGGACGGACGGTGGGGCTGTGTATATGCAGCCTTTGTTAAATGGATTGCTGTTGCGCTCAAAGGGGCCATCGTAGTAGTTGAGTACACTGTGGAGGGGGGTCATGCCGCTGTCATCCTGGGCCGTGACAGAGAGACCAGCGCAGACGAGGAGATCGAGGGTGCCTCCGGTTATGTCCTTTCCGTTTGCTGCAGCGGCGTGCAGGGCGGTCCGGCCTTCGTCGTCGATGGCGTTGAGGTTGGCACCCTTGTCAAGTAGCCACTGAACGCTAGAGATACTCCCGTGCCTCGCCGCGAGGTGGAGAGGCGTGAGCCCGGTGCAAGCTACTGTATTGGCGTTGATTCCGGCCGGCATAAGAGCATCAAGGATATTGTACTGGTTGGTTATTCTGCAGTTCGATACGGCATAGTGCAAGGCAACACAGTTTCTCGAGTCGACGGCAGTCACATCCGCCTTGGCAGCCAGTAAGGCCTCCAGGTGCGCGTCTGAACCTCTGGCTGCAGCTAGTTGCAATGGTGTTGTGCCGTTATCGTCGCCAAAATTTGGATCCAGACCCAGGCTAAGCAAGTATAACAATGCGCTCTCCAGTCTATTCGAAGCCGCTGCATGCAGGATAGCCCATTCACCTTCTATGCGAGCTTCGATATTGGCCCCTCTTTCGATCAGTCTGCGAGCAGCCTCGCCGTTGCCGTAGAGACAAGCATAATGGAGTAGAGTCGCTCCATATCCATGTCGACTTTCCAATTCTGCATTCCTCTCAGTGAGCGTCTCTTCGGATTCCCCAGACTCATAAATCATCAGCCATTGCATCCATGGCGTGGCGAAGCCAAAGACGTCAGGGTCCACGCCTTGCGATGTTAATAGGTTGACAATTCTAGCGAGATCTGTCCGTTTTTTGCCGAACATGACCCTTTCGACGTAGGACCCTGGGTTTGCCTCATGAAACGTAATACCTTGGCGTAGGGAATTCCAGTAATGCAGCGAGGTGCCGAGAGCGCAATGGCGATTCCAAGTATTTTGGAAGACCTCTGGGCAGTGGTCGAGGAGCGCCTGTAGCACATCAAAATTTCCCGAGCCGGCAGCTGCGCTAAGCGGGTTGGTGTAAAGCCCGCTGCTTGATACGTCCGCACCCCACTTCAGCAGAGTCCGGACTACGCCTGCGTGGCCTGCAGAGCACGCCGCTACCAGAGGCGTGGCATCGACACGGCCCACATCCACCTCAGCGCCGTGGCGGAGAAGCAGTTCCACGATATCTTCGTGGCCTCGATATGCGGCTAGAAAAAGATAAGAGCCCCAGTAATCTACTGGTGCATTGACATCTTGGCCTTTTTCAATCTGTCTCCGCGCGAAGTCCGGTAGATTGTAACCCATAGCTAGCTGGAGGGGGCTCGACTCCAAGTGTTGGTGAAACCCCAAAACATCAATTATGCACCCTCTGGTCTCCTCTAGCCAGATATAAACCTCGTACCATATGTCAAAGTGGCTCTCACTAGGCTGGATGAAGAGCTCAAGATACTCATACTGGGGCACGCCAAGCTTCTCGACCTCACAGTAGTGCGGAACCCAGTAGCAGGCCGAATAGTCTAGCAGCGGGAATTCTTCAGCGAACACATGGCGTCTCTCACTTTCATCAATGTGATATATCCCCTCCAAACGCGCGGGCAAACCGCGAAGCTCATTGATGCGCAGATACTGGAGGCATGCTCGGACAAATTTCTTGTGGCCATGCGCGATTAGCTCCACAGAACTGAGTGTTCTCGAGTCGATCTCCCGCTCCTGTGATAAGAAGTAGTCTTTGACTGATTGGTGGATAAATTGTACTATCCTGCCGAAGGGTGGCTGCATGTCTGCAGCGTCCGCCACAGTTTTCACCTCAAGGAGGCCCCCACACCGGCTGCGAATGCGTTTGATCATTGCTGTGTCCGTTTGGATCACGTCCTTAGATGACTGCATGTCAGACTGAGATAAAGAGACTTTCTCTGTGCAGAACGTCATCACATAGCGGAACTCAGTCAAAGTAAGGGGACGAGAGGCGCAGAGAACGAGAGACAGCATTGTGTTTGTTTCGGCCATATAAGCGGAGTCGACTTGGTCTAGCAAGGCACACCAGAGGCCGCTAAGCCGACTAGGGATAGAGGTAAGGCTCTGGCGCAGCTCGGAGACGGTGTTTCCATGTTCAAGGCCTCGCTCTATTTGACTAAGTACTACATTAACCTAGGTAGATTAGTATAAATAATTCAGAGTAAAACGTGATAATGAATGAGTATATGCTTACCCAGAGAAATACACCGTCTGCTTTTCCAATAATCTCGTGCTTAATATCCTCAAGGTCTTTGCTGTCTTCATTAGCCGGGACTACCCCGGCCCACCTGCTGTTGACGAAATTAACAATGTCCGCAGAATTTTTCTCCTGTAGAACAAAACCTTGAGCTTCAGCGTCAATGTTCAGCAATTTTTCCAAGATGAGTCGGCTAGAAAAGCAGATTTTGACGTTCATTCCCTGCGCGCACCGCATAAGCTGCTCGAAGTAGATAGAAAATCCCGTAAGAGACATGTCAACACATTCATCCAGCGCGTCGACAACAAGGTATAGGGTATTGATGCATGATCCACGAGAAACGATCTCACTGAGAGTATCCTTAAGATTGCGGAGGGTCCATCGCACATCGCCTCTCCGGGAGTAGTAATGGGCATTCCAGTAATCCCGGAACTCGTCAGCCACAAGCTCAAACAGGGCGGGCTTCTGATTTAGGATTTGCTCAATGATGGATCTCAGGAATCCTTCGAACGATTTCTCCAACGCTGTACTCCGATTGTCAAAGAAATAGCGGGCTACAACTGAGTTGAGCCCGCGAGAGTCTCTCTGAAGCCGCCAGCATATCTCTTTCATGAGTACAGATTTCCCAGACCCAGGCTTTCCGCCAATCCAATACAAACCTTTGCCCTGTGCAAGCCAGGATGTAAAGCCGGTCTTTTCATCCCACAGCCAGTCCAATGTATTTTCGCTTGGCTCTGCAATTTTGTTAACACGATTGTCCGATACGACAGACTGTAGGCTTGCCAGGCATGCCCGCAGCATCTCGCATGTATCTGCGCCGGTTTCCTTGCTCGATTTTATGCTCAGGATCGAGGACAGTTTCCTCTGAATCGTCTCGTGGATCTGCCGATAAGCGTCGTCGTCTGTATCCTTGAAGCGGACGAGTTCTCGATGATCCCGATGCAGCGGAATGTTTTCTATGTTCTCATAGTGCAGAACAGCGGAATTCTTATCTACCACAAGCCCAGGCAGGAATCTCATTTCCTTCTGCTCATAGAAGTTTATGATAAAAATCTCCCGCTTGACGCCCGTAAAGTCTTCATTAATGCTGAACAGCTCGTCGTTTTGCGGAGTCAGGAGATGTCTCAACCTTGGGGGAATCTCGTGTGATGCCACCTTGGCCATCATCTCCGCCGCGGCGGTCGCCTTGGATCTGAGCAGATTGGATCCTTGGTGTGGCGTCCCCAAGAACACCATGAGCTTCGTCGACTCTAGCACACTGGAATCGGGCGGTCGCCGCGAGCTCAATATAAGAGCTTGCTTGGCGACTAGGCCACCCAGGCTGTGGCACACAAATACCAGCGGCCGACCCTGCAGGGAGCGCTGACGATTGTTGCGCAGGTTTAGCAGGAGCGACTCTGCAAACTGCCGGATTCCCATATGGTTGCGGCCTCCAGAATCAAAGTTTGCATTGTATCCGAAAGTCATAGTGCGAGCAACTGGTGTGATCTTCGACATCTCCAAAGGCCAGTAGAATCGGGACGACTCATCGGTCCACGATTCATATGGATGGCCATCGAGCCCATGTACGAAAACAATACTATACAGTCACAGGATGTCAACTTGCTTATGTCCTGCCGTGCAGCGCGTGCTGGCTACTAACTCTAGCTGACTCCCTGGCGGATCATCCAAAATTGTAATGGCCTCGCGGCGAATCCTCAGATCAGAAGACATTGGCCGTAGGACAGGCTCAGGGCATCGAAGCGGTGATAGCGTAGTGCGGGCGAGGAGTAATGATTTCGGGCAATTGCAATGCTTTGCCAGCACAGAGAGTGAGGACAGTGACGTTGAATCCGCAGCCCACAGCCCCGTGTGCGCCGACGATGCCCCACTGGTGCCAGACGTGGAGGGACAGCAGGCAGAAGTGATCTTGAATTCTGCCAAGTCGTCCCAGCCTTGACAGGCTGAGGTGCGTCTTCCGGTTGCGGGGGACACTGCATTGCTGCAAGATTTGTTTCCGCCTTGCTAGGAGCCTCGCATCTCAAGATAGTGGAGCCGGCAAGTGCAAGAGACACATAAAGGCCTGGCCACCCCGGAGAAAGTAAAGTGCGTAATATGTACACCACTCGATCACCCGTCGTTGAGCTGGCGTAGCGAAACGAAAGCGCCAGGGCGCTGAGAAAGCGAGTTAGTATGAGCGCTATATCCCTGTCCCTTGGCCGCTCTACTGGAGCTTCTGGTTGTCACGAGCCTAAAACATCGCAGTGTCCGACGACAGGATTAGATTCTTCATTCGCTCCAACAGATCAAAGAACGACCAACTGGGTAAGAGAGCCGAATACAAGACCTTCTTCGAAAATCTATCAAAGGAAGTGGGGGCCGATAGATGGCTTGAATATGCCCCCTCAATCCTGCAAGCAAAACAGCACAAATGGGAGAGCTACGCAGTCCAAATCTACAAGAAGCATGATGCTACCGCTAGCGCCAAGGCCAAGAGCCAGTTCGTCGTATCGCATGTCATTTTGCTCAGCCCGTACTTGCGTGCGGAGCTCAAAGATGTCCTTGAGAAACACGGCGTTGTTTGGGACAGAGATAGCGCTACGATTGAGTGGCCCCTTGCCCCCCTCTTCTTTGAGCGCGATCGGATTGCAGAGCTGGCGAAAACCGCCGATGGCGTAGAAGCCCGGATCCATCTTGGCCTCCTTTGCAATGTCGTT
This sequence comes from Geoglossum glabrum, assembly GCA_021527465.2. Taxonomy (NCBI): domain Eukaryota; kingdom Fungi; phylum Ascomycota; class Geoglossomycetes; order Geoglossales; family Geoglossaceae; genus Geoglossum; species Geoglossum glabrum. Next base: position 35,758 of record JAJDFE020000287.1, on the reverse strand, counting down.
AATGACGAACTTGGAGAGGTGATGGACGAGACCGAGGAGCTTGAGAATGGGGGCAAAATCACGCACCCCTTGCTCTGGACTCTCTTTCCAAAGGGCACCATTGTGGTTGCTCAAGATGGTGATGTCCAGTTCGGGCACCGCGTCATCGGGTCCTGCTATCGTGACGATAAGACTTTCGAGCTCATATGCGAGCTCGTCCGCTTTAATGGTGTGCGGTTTGGCCTATTGAGCACGGTGCAGCATATTGGATACTATGAAGGAAGCAAAGACATTACCGGCTTGGACGTTTTCCCTCTCTCAGCCACTCCAGAGTCTAAGAATACAGCGGAGAAGCTTCGCCAACGTGCTCTCCAGGTGATCAACTTCCAAAGCATCCACTATGTACAGTACATCTCATCAACCTCCAAGGCAAAGGGAGGGAGTTATGAAGGTTCTACAGACCAGGGGGGGTACAATGTATGAACTTCTGTCCAGGGAAAACATCTACCCAAGTATGCTTATTCCAGTTACAGGTCCACACCCGCGTCATTATCGATTTCTACCACTGCGTTAATCGAATCTATCGTAGCATCAGCACCCCCTTGCCAAGAAATCCCATTCCTGAATGCTATGTCCCACGCACGCAAGCTCCATATGGCGAACGTGAGACCTACGACAATGGAATGATAACGCCAGGAGGTTACATGAGCCCGCGTAAACGTTATATCCCAAGAGGAGGGTACTATATTCCAAGCAGAGGGCATTACGTCTCAGATTACCCATTCGTTTACCATACCTCGCCCAAAGATAGCCTTACCTCACCCAGAGGTCGCTTTATCTCTCGCGGAGGGTCTCAACACAACCACTTTCGGCGTTTCGGGACCGAATACGACGAAGACTATAACCCAGATGCCGAGAAACACGCCGATCACCGTCGGCGGCCAGGCAAGGAGGAACAGCAGAGAAACAAGGAAGAGGTCCTCAAGGATGACGACCACCTCCTTATCATGGATCCTTTTCTGGATGGGTTTTCGCTCGATGCAAAGTCTTGGCGTAAGATACTACTACAGACCAATCCCCTTATCCGCCAGATTGACAAACCCCTATTGCAGAAGTATTCAATGTCGAGAAAATCACAGCGCTCGGCCTCAACGACAGCGCTTACAACCACCTCGTGTACCCCGAGAAAAATAAGAAGTTGATCTACGCACTGGTAGAGGACCACAAGGTCAATTCTAACCTCCAAGACGATGTGATTGCTAGCAAAGGTGCAAATCTTGTTCGTATTTGCAGTGCATATAGCTGATGAAATAGTCCAGGCAAAGGGCTACTCATACTCCTGAGTGGACCCCCGGGAACAGGAAAGACATTGATGGCCGAGGCAGGTGCGTACTTTCCTCCGCTTTGACGATGAGCAGACTCTTAACCCTCTCTCCACCGCCCCGTAGTTGCTGATAAAACGAACTGTCCGCTCTACTCCGTCGACGCCCGAGACCTTGGCAACCCAAAAGAGATGGACGAGAAATTCGACGAGATCACGGCCGACGCCACCGAATGGAACGCGATTCTTTTACTCAATGGTGAGTCCTCCAGAGTTAGGTTCTCTAGAGCCTTTGTCACAGAGCCATTCCTGAGAACCCAGAAGAAGCAGACGTGTATCTCCAAGAACGCTCATCGCACTCCCTTGAATTCAATGAGATCGTCTCGAGTAAAGGCTATCAAACCCCCACGCTATCATACCCCGCTAATCCAAATTCAGTTTTCCTCCGACGCCTCGAATACTTCAATGGGGTTATGTTCCTAACTACAAATCTCTTCTCCACCATTGACCGCGCTATGGAATCCCGCATCCAAGTGCACCTATGCTTTCCCGCGCTCACCGCCCCTTCCCGCACCCAAATCTGGCGCAATTTCCTCTCTCGCATACCTCCACACCTCTGGTCCCTCACTGACTCTGAAATCGCCGAGCTCGGAAAATGGAATTTGAATGGCAGAGATATCAGGAATGCGCTGAAGATGACTGCAGCTTGGTGTCGGCAGGTTGGGAAGGAGGAGCAGATTACGAAGAGGGGGTTCGAGGAAGTGATTAGGGTTGCGTGTCCGAGGGCTAAGAAGGAGGGGGAGGCGGAGGGGGGATAGAAGGGAGAAGAAAACCAGAGAGCGAATAGGGGAGGGGAGCCAGACAGGGAAGTTGAGAAGATGGCGAGGGAAAGAGGAGAAGCGAATGGACCGGCAAATTGGAAGAGGGCTCCAGGGGCTCTAGTTTTTCTTTTCTTAACTTGTGGTAGGGACTAGCCTCCAGTGAACTGGCAAGAGAAGATGGGTGACGTTTAAGCCACGTAAATCCCCGTATCAACTCCCCCCACTCAACCAATGCTTCTACCAATCTTATAAATTTCCGCAATTGAGTGCAATGCCGCCCCACGACCATCGAAGGAGCCATTTTCCCCTTTTTGGCGTCCCTTGCTAGATGGTGGCTAGAGCATGAAGGTTACCGCGTCGCTTCTCGTGGACAACATTGTTGGGATAATTGAACATCACACGCTGGATACTAACAAGCGAACCGCCATTTGCTCAAACCACCCTTGACGCTGCTGCGTCAAGGCGGCTATTGATAGCCAAGCAAAGGTGGTGGCAGAGTTTCAACCCCAGTAAATTAGCATCAATAAACGACGGACGCGGGACAGGTCTTTTGTTATGGGCGTTGTGGGGTATATCTATCTCATGAGGACCACGAGACGTTGCACTTGGAGATAACTATGGGATATGCTCAGATCTGGTGTGCGCTGCTGGGGGTAGTAAGTAGTATTATTAGTGTGCTTTCCTTTTCTGCCAAGCAAGGCAGGGATTGATTGATTGATTGATTGATTGATTGATTGATTGATTGATGCTCGGGACGGGTCGATATCTAGGATGATAGAGCTAATCTGGGCTAGGACTGGGACTGGGACTGGGGCTGGGACTAGGCTGGGGCAAGTTTTGATGAAAGCGACTTTTTCCGGGTTGGACTAACACGGGGCAGCGGGTATCTACCCTTGCGAGCGGGGGGGATGGGGAGGGGAGCCGCCTGGCCTTAGAACCCGGAATTTCCAGCATGCGAGCGAAAAAAAACGTGGCAAGGGGTTGCTGGTTACATAACATAACATAACATAACATAACATAACATACACACCCCCGTGCGCATGTATTATGATAGGCTACAAAAAAAAAATCCTTTTTTGACTCCGTTGGGATTGATTGTGGGAAACTCTTGGGCTATTTTTGTGATGTGTGTGTGTGTGTGTGTGTGTGTGTGTGTTAGGGGTGACATATGTTTTGAACGTTATCAGGCAGGGTAAGGACGCCATCCTTCAAAAAAGGGGCACTCACGAGCTTTATCGTCATGGCAATATACTCACCCTCGTGCTCTTGACGCCGAGCTAGATCTGGCAGGCTGACGTCGAGGTCGGAAGTGGTCATAACTCGACAAACTTTCTCGCAAAGATCAGTCCCGGCTGAAATCAACAATGTACACAAAATTAGGGTACCCAGACAGCAGCTTTTATCTTTCTGTACGGGATATATCGAGATTTGCTGTCATTTGTTCTGAGGCTTGTGTCAATTGGGCCAGCCTAGGCGCACATGCCTTGCACATGCTATTAGCATGTGCAAATGGGTTCGCCCAATTGAGTCCATGACGATAACAAGGCAATAGCTCAACAGGTGGGAAAATCGGTGTTTTGTTCTGACCTGTTGTGGGTGGGGCGGGTTTATTATTGTTATTATTAATTAGATACAGGAGGCGGATGCTGCCAATGAGGTAACCCAGCGACCCCACAGCAGCCAAGTCGCTTAGATCACGCGGGGAAAGCTGTCCCCAAGAAGTCTCCGGACGCTTTATGCTCGCTAAAGAAGCAAAGTGTCTGGAGACTTCTGGGACATTGTTTGCTGGACGACATTGTTATCTACGGGCTCTGCGCCTCTTGCGACGACACGTTCACCCGCCCCATTTGCGATTGTAAAAGATGGACTGTGTCATCGAGAATGTATCTAACGAGCATATTTCAGCGCTCAGCTGTGTGCCGCTTGATTTTTGCACTCAAACGGACAATCTTCCATCAACTCTCCCTTCAAGTGGCACATATTCCTTTCCTCAAACTCACTCCCTCTCTTTCAGCACGTCGCTTTGCGGGCAGTCGTCATGCTACCCGTATCTGCCGCCTCGTTGGAATCGGTTTTCAACCATCTTGTCCTCCCGGCAAAACTGCCGGGCAAACGAGATAATGAGATCGAGCAAATCGAGAGGCATCTCACAACACGTCTGCTGGGTGCTGCTGACGTTCTGAGGGGCATTTCGAGCGATGAATCCGCCGAAGCATGGGATTATATTCGGCGATCGCTTGATATTTGCAATACCGTAAACGAGGGCGGCCGGCTCGACAAGACGTCGCTCTTGGATGCATTTCAAGGGCTTCAACACAAACACGGTCTCATCTTGCACATCGTAGAACAGAATGCGGGACTCCTGATACGGCGGCATGTCGAGTGAGTAGTCTGACTAAACCAATACACCCATGATGGAAGATATTTACTGTAGGCTGCATCAGTGGCGATGATGAAAGCGTGATCTTCGAAGCCTTTGAAGCATCCCCTCTCTCGGAAAGCGTGTTAGCGTCGGAAAATGCTTTACAGTGGGACTTCCCTGGTAGTGCAGTATCTGCTCCTCTCTCGGACTTCGCCAACCCCTCCTTCCAGGAGAGTTTCGCTGCATTTCTTGAACAAGCTAGCATGGAGTCGATCAAGCGCTTTGCTGCACACGCGAGGAAAGCTAGAGTATCTGTGGTAGAAACCCGCGATACCGTCGATCCATCTCTCATTACTCAAATGCTCATGACATTGCTCGAGGCCAACGGCCGCCGCATATATCCACCAATGCTTCGCAAGCGTGTGAGAGATGATGTGTGCTGGGATGATGCAGAACTGCCTTGGAGAAGATGCGCACACTGGCTTGTGCTCCGTGTGTCAGTCCAACGCCTACTTTGTTTCATACTTGGCAGCGAAGCGGGGCGAGCACACTATAAGTTTCTCATTTCCGTTGTGCTTGCTCGTTTTCTTGTCGATTCCTTAGGCCGCCTAGGCCCAGAGCTATGCACTTTCCTGAAAGCGAAGTTATGTCGCCGTCTTGCTAAGCTGGAGGTCGACAAGGCTAGAGCTCCAGCCTCCCTCCGCCATGTCTACATACAGATGTTCACGGCGGTCGGGCCGATCTTCCAAGAAGCAATTAGGGGGACAACACAGCGGATCGACTCAGCTTGGGCTGCTTTCAAAAAGACCATTCAAAGGCCAATTCCATCTCTTCCACTCCGTGCGGACGACAAAGATTTACGCCTCCGCCTCCCTTATAGTGCGACATATCTGCGGAATATCCTCAAGCTGCCTCTAGGCAGAAATCAGAAGCCCAGCACCTTGGCTTCATCTCCGCCCCCCACTAGAGTGACTACCGAGCCTCTCGGAGTATTCGCGGACCGCTATTTCTCGCTCACAGAAATGGAAGGGACGATTGAGTCTAGCGATTGGACGACACCACCTTCAGCGGCTGAGTGCGAGAAGTGCTGTATGAGGCTAGCAAGAAGAATCAAGAATTACCTGGAAACTGTGGGCGACTCATACGATTCTAGTCCGGAACAAATGAGTATCTTGATATTGAACCTGTTTGAGCTCTGGGTATCCATGGACAAGTGCGCCACGAAAGTATTTCCCCTACTAAACGACTATCACCCGGGGTTCCACCCGCAGCTCTTGGATGTCTTGCAGTTGCCTGAACTCCAGGACATGTGCCGTCTTCAGAGAATACAAACATATCTCCGAGTTCGATCTACACGGTGTGGGTCTGCGAACATGACAATCTTTACTGGTCCGGTCGAAGGATGCTTTGCCGCACGCTATTTTGACGAGTCTGAGGATGGTCCTAGGTTACGAAATCTTCAACAACAAATTGAGACTCAATCAAAAAATGCGCGCATTAGGAAGGAAAGGGAGTGGAGGGAGGCGAGCACAAGATACGAGGAGCTTACCCGTGAGATGTCTAGAACTAGTTGTACTGGGAGGCTCCATGACGACGGTAGCCATGATATTCGTGGCTGCAAACATTGCTATGTTGTCCGATGTCGTAGGAGATCCCGGATCGGTATTCATGAAGATTTCCTTCCGAACAACGAATCAAGCAACAGCGTTGCTCAGAAGCAGGCAATCGTTTTTGAACTTGGTATTCGGAAATCCTTCGCAGCATATCGTGATGCTACCTGGAGGATTCTGAGTACATTGGGGCACCCGAAGGAAACCTCGGCTTCTGCCTCGCCTGGGATGCTACTTGGTGAATACTCCCAGCTCAAGAGTTACATGAGTTCGACTTCGACCCGTATTTCCCTGGCATCAACAACCAAGTCTTTTCTGGTGGCGCACTACAAGAATCACCGTTTACCCGTTGCCCTGTCCCAGGTCATATTGCCCCTTGGATTAAACTTCTCATATTATGACACTGGAGGCAAGCTGTGGTCAAAAGATCTGTCCAAAATACCGACATTTGCACACCACTGTGGAATGTCTGTACCTGCTGATATTCCCCTCTCGATCGTCCACTCGTCCTCCGATTTTGCTCCTGATGCGGACGGTCCATCGTCGTATGAGGTTATTGCAAGTCAAACAAAATGCCCTCCTGAGCTCACTGTTCATGAATTCATGGCATACCAAAGCTTGTTCTCAGGCAAGACTCGTCGGTGGATCTCGATGCTTGTTGAACTGGGCTCATCGAATTTAAACTTTAGCGTCGAAGCGACAATGCTCCTTTTCTGTCAATTGGCATTACAAGCCGGGCCAGAACATGGGGATGACGCCCTACGCGCTGTGCATATAGTTTTTCGGGATGATGTTTTCTGCGAAAGACTGATTGAGCAAGTCGACCAACGCATAGATAGTATTTACTCTAACTGGCGGGAGTCATACTGCATGGAGATTCTTGTCACTTTAATTCTTCGATTGTGCGCTCTCGGATCTGGACATACAGTGAAAGAGGGCTTTAGATTGCTTAACAGGGTCCGCACAGTCACGCTTCAATGGATCTCCCTACTACGAGCAGAGGTACGCGGCGCCATAGAGGCCGACGCCGCTAAGAGAGCGACTCGATACGCCTTTTTGGCGGCATTAATTTGTAGGAGAACATTCAGCATCTACATCGGTGAGGATAGAGAGTTGGATACCGAGGCCCTCCATTCCTTTATCGAAGCCTCGATGGCTTTACGGGAAAATTTGGTCGACGATCCAGCCAAGCTTTCACCTACTCCGAGAAATATGCTTATTCGCGATATGAAAATGACCTTTCGGATGCGAGCAATTATCCGCAAATCTATTGAATCCAATCCTGCTAGCCTAACCACGGCTATCAACAGTGTGTGGCCTGAGGCCGAAGGTGATTCCGGGAGGTCATACTCCACATGGCAATTTCTTCCGCAGCCTCACGAGTGGTGGGTTGCATCAACCGTCGAGGCTACCGAATTCACCTCGCACCAGATTGTGCATTACCATTTGCTCGAAGGTTATCTTTTTGTTGACAGAAAGCCTTTGGGTAAATTGCCGGCTGAGATTAGAAACTCGGAAATTTTCAAGGAGCTCTTTGGCGACCAGCATCTCCCAACTTTCCCTTCTGCCCTTTCAGGCATGACTTACATGCTGGCCATGCCCAAGAGTGGGCATCAAATACATCTCGGTTACCGTGATCAGAGGCTTTTGGTCAGAGCCCGCGTTCATAACACTGTACTTGAATTCGTCGAACGAAGTGTATTCGGAAGTGGCTCTGATCTTGACCTGCCCGCGTCACTCATCCAAAACTGTGTCCATTGGCTTGACCTCAAGACGGGATTCATGGAAGTCAGGCGACAGCCATACTTTTGGAGACACAACAGGATAGGCAACTGGGTACTCAACTTTCATACCCGCAGAGCGTATCGCCGGACGGTGTCACTGGTTGATCCCCACAGTGAACTTTTCGAATACATTGCAGGGATCTTTCAGCATTTCGAGTATCGCCATATGTTGACAGCATTCCAACCACCCCGCAGGAATCTGACGGTTGAGCTAAAGCGCTTAGAGCTGGATTTCACCGTAAACCGGAGGGGTCTCCTCGAATCGCCGCAGTTACGCTCTGAGATTGACTCTGATCAGGATGCCGGAACCCTTTATGGGTTGGAGAGTAAGATTGTACTTCGAGACGCTTTCAACCCACTTCGACGGAGCATCATTGTCCCGATGGGACAGTTACGGTATGGGCGAAATGGGATGCATGTCGCTGTCCGCGCAGAGAGCGACGGGAGATATGGTAGATATGTGATTGACGACGTCCTCGGACGCCTCCAATGTCCGTCTGAGCCATTATTGTTATACTCCAAGGCTCAATTTCATGCCTTTACTTCCTTCATTCTACCAGATCCTCTTACGGGACGAACGGGAACGGAAGAAGCCTTGCATTGTCTGCAATCCGGTTGTTGTCAGCCGTGGACCCCCATTAACCCCCGCGTGCTTCAACCTTTGATCTCCATTGCAGGGCTCACACCCAAGAGACAATATTATCCGAAGAACTTGAAATGCCAGCAGACCGTTTTCTGGGATCCGCAACTGACGAGTACCATACAGCACGATAGCTATCGGCCGGTCGTTGAAGCAATATTTGCGAAATCGGAAAGGCTTTCTATGTTCACCTTTCAGAAGATGGAGCTGCCACCTCCGGAGCCCGACGATATTCCTCATCTTCGCCAACGTAGCTATTCACGTCGTCATCTTTACGAGCGCCCTGACTCCTTTTCTGGCGAACGGGGATCACCTACCGATATCCCATACCGAGCCCGTGATCGTCCGCAGTCTGCTAAAGGAAATTTTAACGTCTATCAGACTGTCAATTATCTCCGCAAGCGGCCTTCTTGTATATGCACAACAGGTAGCTTGGCGCAAATACTCCAGCGCTGGCCGGTCATTGGAGGCTACAATCGAATATTCGATAAACCCCTCCTTAGCGACCTCCTCGATGCAGATTTCGCCCTTGAATGGGGTGCACTTGTCAGTCTTTGCAGAAGTAGTAAATCCGAGCAAATATATCGACTTATGTTTCTGCTTGGCGTTATTGCGTTCGGTGAGGATGTTAATATGGACATCGTGAGAACTCTAATTGCATTTTCCGTCTTTGAGGATTTGAAAGTCCTTGATCCACCGATATATCGTTCTTTCGAGGGCTTTCGACTCTTTCAGCATCCCACTCTCGACTCTCTGATGGGATTGATTGAGCACTGCTACAAGCCCTGCAGTTCTGATTCTGGGCTCAGACGAAGCAAACGCCTAGCCGCTAGGCAGCTCGGCGTGATTGAAACTACCAGAAGAGAACACGAAGAGCGGTGCAAGAATGACGGTCAGAATTTTGCGAGCCTCCTATTACGTCAGTGGCCCTGCCAGGAGCCCACAGCAGAAGAACTTACTGCAACCACGCTAGACATTAATCAAGCCATGGAAGTTGTTCGGCTTGAGTGGATGCGTCTGTATCAAAACCTTGAGCTTTCGCAGCACATTACGCAAGTACAAGAAGTGTTAAATCTCCGTCGAGCTAAGGTGGACGGTAGGGGACTGCGAGTCCTACATGGAGAGCAGGAGTTGTTTGGACTCCGGTGCCACGACGCCGTAATACCTTCGCTTTCGCAAGACCTATTACTGAAGAGTGGCCCTATAATAGCTCCAGACCCCGACCCATCTATATCAGAGAGTGTACCCATGGGTATTGCTGGGAAGCAGGCTAGCAGGTTGGCCGACGGGATCTCGCCACCGTCTTTGTCTCGGGAAATTTGTGAACTCGAATCCATTGTTAATAGGATAGCAGATTCCCGATGTCCTGTGCGAAAACAATATGGAAAAGACTTGAACCAGAGCCTTAATGCACTAAAGATGGTCCGGAGCGTGCCAGAACTGCCAGAGAGGTCACTTCCGGTGACTAGTTTGGCTTACGAGATTGGCAAAGCTCGGAAGGCATTACACGACCAATATGATGAGATATACAAGGCTTTTACCTATGACGACTCTCGATTTCAATGGCTTCGGGATAGCAATTTGTGGCCTTGCGTCACACCAGTGACGCTTCTTGAGCAGTTGCGCTCAGCTTCGAACCGTGTATTCGGAGACCACATGAAAGAGAGCCTAATTTCTTATGCAATCTCGATCACAAAACTGCAACGTCTTCTAAGAATAAGGGATGCTCATTCTAAATGTGATTATCGCAAACTGCGCGAGGAACAAGGGAATCTAGGCCATAGCAATTGGCAACCGCTGAATTATCCCGACTGGCTTCTTCTGGAGATAGACGCAGACATCCTTATCCGAAAGGAGCAGGTCAACGTCGCCCTTGCAACCATTTTGCCAGAGTCTGGGTCTAATTCGGTGTTACAGATGAATATGGGACAAGGCAAGTAGAGTTTTGCAGCATCTTGTGCAATGAGAGGACTAACGATCTGGAAGGCAAAACATCTTGCATCATGCCAATGGTCGCCGCTGTATTGGCCGATGGCAAGAAGCTCTCAAGACTTATTGTCCCGAAAGCTTTGCTGTTGCAGACAGCACAAATACTCCAGTCCCGACTCGGCGGCTTGCTAGGTCGGGAGATCAAGCATATTCCCTTCTCACGTAAAACCTCAACAACGCCAGCGACCGTTAAAGTATATCACGATATCCATCGAGATATGCTCAACTCCTTTGGCATTATCCTAGCACTTCCGGAGCACACCTTGTCTTTCATGCTCAGCGGGCTTCAACGCCTTTCCGATTCGAGAATTCATGAGGCGACCGAAATGGTCAAAGTTCAATCTTGGATGATGCAGATGTGCAGAGACGTCCTTGATGAGTGTGACTTTACGCTTGCAGTCAAAACCCAGCTGATCTATCCAAGTGGCACCCAGTTGACAGTCGATGGGCATCCCCACCGCTGGGAGACCGCGCAGACCCTACTAAACCTAGTTGAGGGCCATTTGCGGAATCTCCAGCACGAGTTTCCTCATAGCATTGAGCTTGTAAAGCGAACGGCAGTGGGATTTCCAGTTGTTCATTTCCTTCGGAGAGATGTGGAGGACGCTCTTGTTGCACGACTGGTGGACGACGTTTGCAACGGTCGTACGTCCATCCTTCCAACAGGGGATCGTACGAAGGATGATAGGCATGCAATAAGGCTATTCATCTCGGAGGAAAAAGTTGATCCTGAAGCCGTTAGATGGGTCGCACAAATGTTTTCCGACAAGCCTGCAGCCACAAAGAATCTTTTCCTCCTTCGCGGATTGTTAGTCCACAGGATACTCTTAGTCTGCCTCAAAAAGAGATGGAACGTTCAATATGGACTTCACCCCAATCGCGACCCGATCGCCGTGCCGTTTCATGCTAAAGGCGTTCCATCCGAGCAAGCAGAATGGGGTCATCCCGATGTAGCCATTCTTTTCACATGTCTAGCATTTTATTACACTGGACTTAGTGTTGCGCAGCTGCGTCAGAGTCTGCAGCATGTCTTGAGCTCGGATGACCCATCAAGCGAATACGACCGGTGGACACATAGCTCCGCTACACTTCCAGAGTCCCTGAGACACTGGAATGTGATCAACGTAGACGACGACGGACAAATATCGGAAATCTGGGACCACCTCCGCCTCACTATCATTGTTATTGATCACTACCTGAACAAGTTTGTGTTCCCAGTGCATGCAAAACAGTTTCACATAAAGCTGCAGGCGTCTGGATGGGATATACCACTCTTCTCCCCTGGCCACAAACCATTGACTATCGACAAAACCCGACAATCGGGCAGTATGACTTCTAACGCCCTAACCACCGGGTTTAGTGGGACAAACGATAACAGAAGGATGTTACCCCTAACCATCAGACAAGAGGATCTCTCCGGATTGTCACATACTAATGCGGAGGTTCTAACTTACCTGCTACAAGTGCGGAACCGAGGTTATGTACTTGCCGCCAATTCCGCTGGTAGACACTTGTCTGAGCTCGAATTGCTTGACAGACTCCGCGATATGGGAATCCGCATCTTGATAGATGCCGGTGCGCACATTTTGGAGAAGGATAACAAGAGCCTAGTTAAAGCTTGGCTTTATAGGGATTATGAGGCTCCAGCAGCCATTTATTTTGATACTGACAACAAGCCCTGGGTCCTCTACCAAAATGGCAAAGGCGTTCCGCTCCTGGCATCTCCGTTTGCCGATAATCTTGAGAAGTGTCTGGTGTACCTTGACGAAGCCCATACGAGGGGTACGGACTTGAAGCTGCCAGCCTTTGCCCGCGGTGCTTTGACGTTAGGCCTTGGTCAGACAAAGGATCATACCGTACAAGGTTCGCATGCACTCCAGTATCCAGCAGGACTTACACTAACAAGCGCTTAGCTGCAATGAGACTCCGGCAACTGGGCTCCACACAATCTATCACATTCTTTTCCCCACCAGAAGTCCATCAGAGCATTTTGGATCTTCGCAATAAGAAACACGGTGATTTCCTCGACTCGTCCGATGTCGTCCGCTGGCTTCTTGAACAGACATGCAATAGCAATGAACAACTTCAGCAGTTGTACTTTGTACAGGGCACTCAGTTCTGTCATCGTACTCACGCAGCTTGGGAGTATTCTAACTTCCTTACCGATCCAGTCCACCGAACTGCCTACCTTCAAGTGCTGCAGCAACCGGAACAGCACACTTTGGAGCAGTTATACAGACCTAAGTTAGATTCTAAGCACTGCGTAACCACTGTATCCTTGTCACCAAAATTGCATGAATTTATGGAGGAACTCGAGATGCGGCACCAAGATTCTCTTGCTAACAGCAACGCGGTCCATAGCTCAGCATTTGAGCAGGTCGAACAGGAAAGAGAGGTCGCGTTCGAAGCGGAAGAGATACGGGAAGTTCAGAAGCCAGAGCATTTCAAAGCCCTATCATTCCCGGGGCTCAATTCCGCCATACTACACTTCTCAAAGACTGGAGAACTTATAGCTTCCCAGGGATATGAGCAAGTATTCATGGCTCTGAGACGAACGGGACTGGGACTGAAATATGGGATCAGCGCTACGGCTGTGCCGTCTCGTCTCTACGTCTCTTCCGAGTTCATGAGAACTGTTAAGCTGAGGAAAGGCCAGCCAAATGACAACTTTTTGGTGAGTTGAAAGCTTCTACGCGACCTTCACATATACTTCGTGATCTAATAGAAGAGAATGAATAAAAACAAATAAGGCTAACGTGCCCGCTGTAGCGCCCCGTCAACTGGATCCTCTGGAGTCCCGCTACCCAAACGGCCTTAATCATCGTCCCCGAGGAAGCTGAAGTTCTTATCCCCATCGTCCGAGCTGCCAAACCGCCCCAAACACATCTGCTTATCTATGCAGCGCCAGTGACAAAAAAAATGTTGCATTTCAACAACCTCATGTACTACTCACTCCCCTCCCTCCCCCAAGACTGGCACCCCCCCGCGTGGCTCACAATTGAACTCGGCATCTTCGCCGGTCGATTGTACTTTGAGTTTGCAGAGTACGCCGCATTGACAAATTATCTCGGTCTCGCAGACACGGACTCGGGCGACATGGGCAGTATAGCCGCCGATAAGGTTCCAGTCAGCGCGGGTGGGATTGGGGTTGAAAAAGTGGCACTGAAACAGATCCGGAGCTTCACTAAAAAGCCGCTCAGCTTCCTGCAGGAGTGGCTCGCCGTTATGCGGAAGGGGCAAGATTTTGTGCATACTCCTATGGGGTACGTGTGTCAGGGACAGCAGCTGAGGGCTAGCCACCCTTTTTTTGTAGCGAGGAAGGCTGCTATAGCAGACGCAAATGGGGAGGGGTGTGTGGGACTAGATTTAGATGTGACGGCGAGAGCTGGTCATGGCAGGATTGCGAGCGCAACTGGTGGTAGAGATACAGAGTATGAGAGTGATGCGAGTTTGGATGTTGATGAGGATGAGATGGGGCTAGAGGATAAGAATAGGGGTGATGATGTTTGATCTCGATTGGCTAATGAGAGCCACAAAAAAGTTCAAGATTTGGAGACTTCTGTCGCAACCACAACCCGTCTTAATGCTTGAATAAGGGTGTTCGAGGCAGAGGCAAAACCAGGCGGGCCAGGAAAGGCTCGAGTCGTCAGAGACGACCCTCGAGGATACCCACCAGCGGAAAGAGTGTTTTCTTCGCCCGCGAAGTTGCATCACCGCGATCGGGGTTCCTAGGGTGGGCGCTATGAGGCCCTGCGGTACCGCGATATTGAGATATCTGGTGTGGGTTCCGGCGGTAGTAATAATGTTGCTGGGAGTGTGTTTTGGGTTTTTGAGTTGTAGGTTAGGCCCTCTTTGGCTTAGCCGTTAGTTATCTCCCTCTTTTACTTATCTCGAAGTCTGGCGTTGCCCTATCTTGGCTGTGGACGAAACGTCTTTTTTTTAGTCACGGAGACTCGTTGGTGGGCTCTCTGGCCTCAAGGTGTTTGTTTCACCGTCTCTCTCTTGGAAGATTACCTGGCGGTAGCTCAGGAACAACCCCCCTGACTAATCCCGATTAATTTGGTGCGATAAATGGTATCTATTTACAAAAGATTCCTTCACCCTGAAAATTTCCCTTTGTATCTCCATGCAAAATGAGTAATGTAGAGAGGGGGTGTAAGTGGAGCTCCTAATGTATGAATGTACAATCGTGGTAAGGAAGTTGTTGGAACATTGCCGCAAGAATCATGCTCGCGAAGATGAGGCACACGGGCGGAACTACCCGAGACGTTCTCGTGGTAGCAAATAAGAGCCGCCCAAAGTAGGCAGCTCCTATTTGTCCAGCCCGGATTGCTAGCGGGTGGAAAGGTCTACTTCAGCCGCGCCTTCGCACCGTCTCTCTCTCTCCTTCTTGTACGTTAGAATCAATGCATATGCCCTCACCAGAACCCAGCTGCAGCTGAAGCTCCATCGCACCCAGACCCCTGTGATTCCTACAGAAGTCATCGACACTTTGCTTTTTCGCGGAATTTCCCATAGTAACGTTCGCTCATCAGTGAGTGGTGAATATCAGTGAGTGGTGAATATCAGTGAGTGGTGAATGCGAAAAACACACCAAAATCAGCAAAAATCACAATGGAGTTATCTCCACAACCACCTAATAAAAATCTGTATAACTTCATATTTAAGCTTTTGGACATACTTTACTTTACTTTCTTCATTCTTGAGCTCATTGGCAGAGTGGTTATAGAGATCTCAACATTTGATGCCTAAATTTGAGTGAAAAATATAGAATCTCAACAATAGCTTATTTTCGCTAGGTTAAAATTTCAAAAGTTACTTTATTATACAACAGTAACTTGCTATTAAAATTGCAAATCATAATACTATATAGTTATGGAAATACTCCATTACAATTTTTACTGATTTTGATATATTTTTCATATTTACCACTTACTGATAAGCAACATTATATAGGAAAAACAAATTTTTAGAGTAAAAAGTCTTAGCTACAACCTCAATGCTATCTAAACCAAAAACTTCAAGAAAAGAAATTTCTGATATCAAAAGATCTGCTGTGATTATATAGTATAAGGCCAACAAATCTACATATCACTGTAATATTGATTATCAAATGCATATAACTTTATCTCAATAATCCTAATAGTAACAAAAAATGAGATAAATGATATCTATAAAGTACAGTTAAAACTAACAATAAGTTAGAATTAGTTATATTAGGGATACCAAATATAAGAGTCACCTCCTATAGAGATCCCTAAAATGGTTTTGGCAATGTGATATTGTCTAACTGATTAGATACTGAAGATATAATGATAGGCTAATATAAATATATATATACTTATATGAGATATTAAGTTCTAATAAGGGTTGTGGGTGATATAATAGATAGGTTACTAATAGATACGATATTAGAAAGTAAAAAGATTAATTTTAGTATATAGAAGAACTGATCACTGACTTTCTTTTGAGACTCAGTCAATCAACTAAATATAATAATAGAAACTCTGTAAGATTACCCTACTATATAGTATTACTGTAGCTAGTACAGGCTTCTGACAGTAAATGAGATAGATACAAACTTTATATGATAGCAGATACTCAAAACCTCCTATCCTTCTCAATACTTACTTCTTCTAGCAAAAGTAGGAAATAAATTACTATTGTTATAATATGAAAAATATTAGCAAGGGTTGAAATAAAGAGATATAGGACATGTTAAAAACCTTG
This sequence comes from Geoglossum glabrum, assembly GCA_021527465.2. NCBI lineage: Eukaryota > Fungi > Ascomycota > Geoglossomycetes > Geoglossales > Geoglossaceae > Geoglossum > Geoglossum glabrum. The sequence goes on along the minus strand of JAJDFE020000287.1, from coordinate 19,522 downwards.
TTTCAGCCAAGAGCATAAGAATGAGAGATTTTATTAGTATTTAGAATATAAAAATTGAAATATAAAAGATTAACAAGGAATTATTTAGATAAACAAGTCAACTTTTAAGGTTGAAAAAAATTCACAAGTGATCTAAGTTTCATATTGACATGATGAAGTTTATGAGGGAAAAAATTTAAAGTATTTTTTTTTAAAAGTGAAAGGACAAGTACTGGTATTTAGATTGCAATCTCTAGGTATCACTATAGTCCTTTAGTAGTTTTTGATGGAAAGATGAATCAATATATTTATCAAGAAACTATATTAAAAAAAATATAAATTTCCATTTTACAACTAGTCAAAAGGAGGATTAATAGGAAGTGTCATCAGATTCATTCAAAAGAGAAAATGGCTAATACTATTATAAAGGAATAAGCATCTCTTACTCCTGCTGATTATCTCAAGTGCATTGATAGTATGGAGAAACAGATTGGAATTTGTATTTTAGCAGAGGGAGGACCACTCAAGTATTAATTTGTATTAAAAAAAATTTTCTTTTCTGATTACCTTTTATTTAATATCTATTGTACAGTCATGCGACCATAGAATATTGTGGTAGAGCACATTCTTGGGTATTTGTGGTGTCCGGACAACTTCCTATATCCCACTCTGTACATCCTTTTGTTGAGAAAAAAAGAATTCCGAAATTGATGCTTTGTTACGAAAATGCTTTACAATCACTTTTCGCGGGAAAAGGAAACCTGTACTAGCCCAGGTTCTTGCTGAGCCTCAATATAGCGGTTGCGCTCCATGATATCTCGATGGAGAGCGGGAATGTATTTCTGGAGTTGGTTTGGCTTGCCCGAGTGCCCGTGGAAAAGGCACATGTGGAGGAGGTCTATAGTGGCTGGCAAATACCGATATTCTGGTGCTCGAGAAGGAAAGCTCACGCCACTCCGTTTCACTACCTCCACACGGAGCCCCATAGGACACAGTTTGGCAATGTATTCGCCTTTATCTCTGTATGATGGCAATAGGTCGAAGAGCCATAGCTTCAGGCTGTGTATCAGCAGCTGTTGCCATGAATCAGCGAAAAAGTTGCGACCGGCAAATTGTGCGAACCCCGGCTCAGTCTGGAACTCGATGGCGTCTTTGTTGCCCTTGGTCTTCTGGCTGGGTATACCCTTATTCTTCTTGGTGAACTTGCTGTTGAGATCTGATGTAGTGCCTCCCTTTTTCTTGATGTGCGTGCTATAATGAGGCATATTTGACGAACCCAATGCGTTAGAGAGGAGATTCTTGAACTTAAGTCTAGCCCTAGGGAGGTGGAGATCTTCTGGGCTGTTGACCTCTGAGTGGTGGTGTGAGAGCGAAGTGTACTCGACGTAAGTTGATACGGCCATAGGTGCCGTGTTTTCCTCCAGCTCAATGGGGTATCCGTCTTTGGGCAGGTCGGAGTATCGTAAACAGAGAATTCCTTGGCGATCTGCGCATCTCAATTGCTGGAAGCCGTCCTTTTCAATGTGGAAAAGCACACGATCTGCGAGGGCTTTCTCAGTACCCGGGAAAACACGATGTATATCCAGACGCCCGATCCGTTTTATATCTTGCCATATTAGCGAAAGGGTTGGGTCGGCCTTTGGGGACCTCTGGTCTGGCGATATCTCCCCCATGAATGCTAACATTAAGAGTTGATTGCCCTGTTCTAGGCCATGCCGAAACAACTTCAAGCCAACAGGCCATTTTAGAATAGTCATATCCCATGCGACGCCCGCTTGTATAAATGCAGTGACACTGCTCCACCTATTTTTATCAACTGCAAAACGCCATGACTTCTCAATAGCTTGACTACAATCTAGACTAAACTCGTCCCTAGCGTATACGGGGTGGTAACGCTTTTCTTGCGAAACGGCCCTAGCGTTGGCTGATTTTCTGAGATGCTCAAGGATAATAGATACGCAATCAGCGCTCTCCGAGACGATGGCGAGATCCAATGGAGTCATTCCCTGATGGTCCTGGCGGAGGGGATTCGCCCCTGCATTTACTAAGGTCGCTGCCATTGCTACCCGGACACTCTCGATTCCAGGTAGGTGCTCTTTTGAAACTGTGAGATGTAAAACACTCAAGCCGCTGTTGTTGACCTCTTCCAGAAGCGCGCCAGAGGCAGCAAGGGTCTTAACGAGCCCAAGGTCACCGCCACTAACGGCTTTGAAAAGCCAGGGGAGTTCCCCGGTTGGCCTTTGATCGATATCCAATCCAGAACGTACCATTGCTTCAAACGCTTGTTGTCGCACCTGAGATGAACTTATCCCAGATAATAGATGTAGTACTGTAGAACCGTCGGAGTCTTGCAGTCCGATATCCGCTCCAGCCTCTGCTAATTCTGAGATACTGGAAATGAAATCGCCGATGACAAAGCTTCCGACGTCAATGCTCTTGATCGCTAGATGGAGCGGCGTATCGCGAGATATGAAAGTGACGCAGTTGACATCCATTTTTTTCCCCAAGAGCAAAGATATCGATGAAGAAGAATGATTAGCAGCGGCAAAATGAAGTGCATTCCTACCGCGAGACTCTGTAGCTGCAGGGTCTGCACCAGCATCGAGGAGCATTTCGGCAATATCGGTAAAACCTTTCCAGACTGCATCTACAAGTGCGGTTCTGCCCGCACCACTCACTCTGTCTGGAGGAGATACTTCGTGTTTGAGTATAGCTGAGACAACTTGCGAGCTTCCAGACCGCACACCAGCATGTAGCGCGAATAATCCACCGATACGTGTGGGCAGAGAAGGGCTCGCACCGTGTTCCAACAATTCCTCAACGTCTTCCCACCGTCCAGCCTCCGCGGCTAGATGTAGGGGAGTGTAGCCGTCGTGATCCTGGATATTAGGGTCTGAGCCGCGTGATAACAATTTTTTCAGCGGGACCGTAGTAGAAAACTCTGTAAGGATCATGTGATGTAGAGGCGTTTTCCCTTCCCCATCTTGGGCATTTAGATCCGCTCCTTTTTCTATAAGCCAATCCATAATGTCCTCTCGGTGGTGCTCAATTGCGATGTTGATAACACACCCTTCCGGTTGGTCTTCGTTTGTTGAATTAACATCCGCGCCTATCGAGACAGCAAATTCCAGTAATTTGAGCCATCCGTTAATGTCGTGGTTTCCGCTGGAGGCGGATCTGGCACACAGGAACAGAATACCGACCAAACCATGCTTCCAATTTATTGTAGTATTTTCTGGTACCATTGCACGAGCCACCTCAATATCGCCCAAGATGATGGCGGCTTCCACAGCCCGCCACGGTATTTCGAATGTAGACGCTATTTCGGATACTACACTCGCTGTCTCTTCCAGGGCGGTGGTGCAACGGCCTCCATGTATCAACCTCCTTTCGAGCGTAGATGATTCAGGTACAGAAATACCTAGGGACCCATGGGAAAATTCTGATTCCACGGAATCTTGAAATCCTAATGCGAGTCCTCGAAGCATACGGGCCTGATGTAGGCAGGCTGCTAGCCGCATGGGGCCTGTATAGGCGTTGCCCTCTATCGTCATTCTCGACATGTATTTAACCCCCAGCACCAGAAGCCCATGAAGTGCGCGCTCGGATCCAGCTGAAATAGCAAAGTGGAGTGGAGTTCCTATTAGCTCCAATGGGTGTTGCGGATCCAGATGGATTGGTTTGTTTGTTGCAAGATCAATCAGCTGCTGTGGCCAATATAAAGAAAGCAAGAAATCTATTTCCTCTGGCTGGAACATGAAAATCCAGTGAAGTGGACAGCAATTGTTGGAGTCATGTACTTGGTAAGCTGCGCCAGCATCGAGAAGGTTCTTAAATGCATCGAAATCTCCTAGCCTACAAGCTAGGAGAAGGGCAGATTCGCCAGTTTGAGGGTCCCTGAAATTAAGGTCGGGAGGTACCTGCGCCGTACCCGTCGTGCCTAAGATGACGGCGGTGTGGAGAAAGAAGCTTGAAGACCTGTGGTCTTCTTCTTCAAGCAAGCCCCTGACCTCGTCGTAAGTAAGGGATGAATTTGTGGACTCCTCAATCAAGTAAGGCACATTCGGAAACTTCCGAAAGCCAGCCTGTAGACTTTGTGTATAGTCACTGGGTCTGGAAGGGCATGGAACAACCCCATTACGTGGGCTCATTCGCGCTCCGGTGGCTGGGGGTTCGGCAAGGAGGTCTCGGAAGAGCTCTGCGACGTAAAGACCTTTAGTAGCGCTGTTCTGCATCCAGATAAGAGATTGAGTGTGGTCTTTAACAACTCCGAATCCGGTAGCGTATGATAGTCCGACTTGCAAAGCAGCTCTAGCAGAGTCAAGTGTTTCCACCGGTCCTGATGCCTTACGTAGCCAGTCCTCAAAAATCAATTTCCGAGCCCGATCTGGAATCTGAGCCATCTGCGCTGGACGGAAATACTACCGAATAAACAGTCAACCGGGTTGAAATACAAACCAGGGATAACAGAGCTTATAAGGTTACCTTGAAGACCCACTCTGGAGCTTTGGCGGAAACCATCGTCGACGATGTCTGAGACTCGGGGTTGAAGTTCCTTGGACTGGTTGGGTGTTAGAAGTTGGGCAAGTAAACTCGAGACCAGAGAGTATACCTGACCGGTAACAACAGCCCAAAGTGCGCTACATTGTTGACTCTCAACTTAGGATTCACTTCAAGAGCCCTTTTGAGTAGCAGCGTTAATCGTTCGCGCGTGGCGGGTGGAAATGTCTCCTCTAAGTTCTCTTCTATGTATTCTTCCCCAATCTCGGCCAACCGGGATCTGACCGCGGCGGCGTGCCTCGACACAAGTTCGGCAGATGATCTGGAGACAATACTAGATGTCACGCCTCTGGACTCCGACTCGGTTTCGCTCAAAAGAAGAATTTCCTGCACTGGTCGATATTCGTAGTAAGGTGAGCCGTCACCGATAGTCTCCCAGCAGAGCAAACCCAACGCCCAGATATCACAGAGAATCCAATTCTTTTTACCGGGCTCGTACAACTCTGGCGCATTGTACGCCAATGTCCCGCGATAGCTTTGCTCGTATTCCTCATCGTTTCCAGTCAATTGGAGAGAATGGCCGAAATCAGAGATCTTCGCAATATGCAGCAGATTATCCGGTCTCACAGCGACAAGGACATTGTCAAGCTTCAGGTCTCCGTGGACGATCCCTGAGAGATGCAGGGCATGTAATCCAGCGACGACATTTTCGCACAATTTGAGCTTCTGTGAGCCATCGACATTTTTGCTCTTCAGATACTTTCGCAAGGTCCCATACGTGGCGTACTCCGTCACAAGGAACGGAATTGGTCCTCGGTGCAAAACATCCCACCCATATCCATATAGCCTCAGAATATGGGGGTTGGATAGCAATGGAGAGTAGCTCATTACCTCTATATCTCTGAGAATGCATGCCAACTGCCTGTCAAACACTTCAGAGTTTCCAAATGTACCGGGAGGCAGCTTCACCCGTTTCACCGCAACATCCACCCGCGAGACCTTATCCTTGCACTTGAAAACTCTGTAGGATATCCCTTCCCCAAGGAATTTCTCTTCCTTGAGAGAAACACCCCGGTACTTTTTGATTCCTAATAGCTCTATCACCGCTAGGACATCTTGGAGCGATCGAATCTGCCTCCGGATGGGCTGTGAGAACCCGCCGACACTCGATAGGATCGTCGGAGCCGGTCTGGCGCTTTGGCAGAGTGACTAAAACTGATCAGCATATACTCTCCCACTTGAATATGCATCCAACACCCGGCTCTGCATACAAGAGCATCGACGCGTCATGGTAGTTACGGGTCTTACTTCGAGTGAGAATGGTGGGGCCGAAGCCATTTCACTGTAGGCTACCGCCTGTCAATGTGGTGCGAAGAATGCGCCCGCTAGATGGGCACAAGCAACCAGGCGGAAGTGGAGTGGCAAGGCTGAAACTTGGCTCTCCTGTTTGGTTCCTCCAGTCGCACTGTGGACTCCGAATAGTATCACAGCCTTGTTTCAGCTAACCGCGGAAACCCCGCAATAGAATCAATAGCATCAGCCTCTAAACCAAGTTCCCCTCTCTTTTCTCTTCCGACGTTAGAGGGTCCATACGAATCGTAGCGGCGACAACCAACACCCGAAATGATTGACCCAGCAAGCATCGCGGGATTGTCGTTCGCTATCTTTGATCAGCTTCTAAGGCTAGGCGAGCGAACTGCTCAACTTATCGCTGATGCGAGATCCTTCGATGAAGTGAGTTCTTCGGCTCCCACGAGACAGTAGAAGAATCCTCCCATCCATCTCACCATCCGCTCCCCCAATAGCTAGCTAACGCGGGAACCCGGCAGGACACGAGCAGCCTCGTGAACAAACTAAACGACGAAAATACTAGAACCCGGCAGCTGAGGACGCTACTTTTTGAGAACTCTCCTGTGTATAACGGAACTCTTTTCGAGCAGTTCGATGAAGACGTTCAGGTTCAAATCAAGATATTCTTGGGACAACTGGTCGGCATTCTTGAAGAGGGCTTCAAATTGCTCCAATCGAGATACCCTCCGAGTACCCCAGACCCTTCCGCGAGTTCGTCGAGTATCAATCTCCTTTTCTCCTCAAAGCCAAGAAGATCGCCATTCCAAGTGCTCCGTTGGTCTTTCCACGACAAGAAGCGCGCAGAGGTCATTCTGAACAATTTCAGCGACACTAACCAGCGCATACACGAGAATATCAAATTATGGATATTGGCGTCTGATATGGGTGTTGAGGGACGACACCTCCAGCACCTTCGCAGTGACCCTAGCTCCATCATACTAGGATTCGATATTGATGCGACCCTACGTATGACTGCAGAAAATGCGCAGATTTTCCCCGAGACCCTTGAATTACCGGAGAACCCTTGGGGGCAGGTGTTAGGCGCTAGGGCCAAACTGGATGAGGGCTTTGCAATATTTGAGTGGGAGAAGAAATCATATCTCCAAGAGACTCGCTATTATGAACCGATTCAGGCCCAGTTTGGGGACGAGAAAATTGACCCCCGAACAGTAGATCGCGTCGACAAGCTAGCGAAGCTGCTGCACCAGCCCAAGGAACAGGTTTTCCTCATACCACGATGTATAGGTTGGAAGTATGTCCCAGTTCACCAGAATATCGCGTTTGTTTTTGAAGTACCAAATGGCGTTCGGCCGGAATCGAGATGTCTCCTGCGAGTTATCAGCGACGGTGATGTTAAGCCGACGTTGGGAGACAAGTTTAGGCTAGCCTTTGGGTTGTCAAGATGCATTGCACAGTTGCAGATGGTGAAATGGGTATATCTAACTCTCTTACCAACCCTTACCACATTCGGTATCTAACAATAGCCGCGCTAGGTCCACGAAAGCTTCCGTAGCGATAAAATCCTCTTTTTCCCTCCCGCAGACCCATCAGACCCTAGGCAAAAGTGCCAACCCGAAATCGACTTCTCGAAACCCTGGGTTCTGGGTTTCGACTTCAGTAGACCCGAGACGGACTTCTCAGGTGGCCAAGCCGACACTCGCATCGAGCATGAGATATACCGCCACCCAGAACGGCAGGGCTTTCCATCACGACCCTTCAACAAATTACATGACATATATGCCTTAGGTAAGCCTTCCCTTCCCGCTACCCACCAACAGGATTCCCCAGTTAGGGTAACATTGCTGCAAAGGCGTTGTGCTTCTCGAGGTCGGACTCTGGGAACCTGCCATCACCCTCGAAAAGGCGCGGTTTGCGCATGCACGAGATCCATTCCGAATTAGGGCGCAGCTCCAGAAGCATGCGGAGCACAGGCTCGGATCAAAGGTTGGGGACAAGTACAAACAAGTCGTTTCAAAGTGCCTAACCGGTGATTTTGGGGTTAAGGACGATACCAAGGACGATTTGAAGTTGCAGCAGGCGTTTAGGATCCAGGTCGTTGATGTGCTGGAAAAGGCTGCGGGAAATGTTTGATGTTGCGTTGGTTGCTGTTCGACTCGGGATATTTTTGCGCTTTCCCGTACCAACGGATTCCAAGGCCGTATTGTGCATATACAATGTTGTACGAGTACTACCTATGGTATTTTTTTTCTGGTCCCACACCATGCCACTAAAATACCGTAATTTTAGCTTTATTATGATTCCACCTATTCCACCGATAATATCCTCAAGATCCATAGATAGCCGACCAGTCCAGCATCCTCCAGCGCACCCAACGTGCCATCCTTGTGCATTTGCCCCGCAACCCCGGACCCATCACTGTGTCAACGTTGAACTAAGATAGGGTGCCGCACCAGATCCAGCGGATCTTAAAACCTACACCGGCTGAAAAGCATACGGCATTGTGCCCTGCCAGAAGCCGCTCTGGAGGCCTGCTCGTGCGTAGTTGGTCCGTACTACGACCGTAACTAATTAACCCTAAATAAAATAAAATCAAGAAAAAAAAAACCCCCCCTTTTGTGGGGGTTTGGCCAAATAAGCCCCCGGATGAGGCTGCTTTAACAGGAACCTGATTGTGGGGTTTTTAACTCAAATCTCGCTCCAACAGATTGTCAACCCCGGGGCGAAGATGCAGACGCAATTTTCACTACTAGAGGGCAGCCATCGCTCGACCTTCCCAAACGGACAACTGTCTGTCGTACTGGCGTTTCGGTGCTACTATCCATCCTCTGAAAGTTGTCCTACCCGCTGATGGATTCCCGGCGGGAAGTCCACCCAGAAATTGCAGCCGCTCCAAGCAGTGTGCTCACGTAGCGTCGCGGTTAGCTAATGCACGAAATGTGGTCAGCAGCGGGGCACTCCTCGTGGCGCTTCTTGGCCCTCGAATCAGCCTCGTGGCAGCCCCGACTGCACGACTTCTCTTCACAGCTCCTAGCCTCCCTCCACGACTCCTAGCCTCTCTCCAGATGGAAACGGGTTTGCGTTACGCGGCATGGCACCGAATTCGAATGAGTAAGGCCCTGCAGCACCCATATAACTTTGAAGCCTGTAGTAAGAATCCACCAGTGTCGCTGTACCGCTCCGCGATGCTTTGTCCAACTTTCAAAGTTCCTTGACGCCGGAGCAGCGGGCTCGTCTTCAGGCGCTCAACGCTGTTCCGGATGCAGCAGCCGTCATCACCTTCACCAAAGAGGTGGACGATGAGAATGCTAAACGTATGAGTCGCTGTGTGGCCAGTCGTCTCTGTGGTGTCCTCGAGTCGGTCCAACAGTTCTCATCTATTGTGGAAACGTTTGTCACGTCGCATCCAGAGATCGCAGCACTGATTTGGGGGAGCATAAAGTTTGCTCTTCTGGTAGGTCCATCGCTATACCTGGGGAAAATAAATCGGATTAGCTAACATCTAAAAAGTTTGCAAGCAGATTTTCAACATACTTTGACAAGCTTTCCACAATTTTCATGAACATACGGAGCAACTGTCCACGATATATGGAATATCAAGCTCTGTTTACGGACTCGGAAAGACTGCAAGCTGCGCTCTGCAATTACTATGCAACTATTGTAAGGCTCTGTCAGAAAGCGGTAGAAGTCGGCCAAAGACAAGGCAAGCATTTAAAGCGTTACACAGCATCAACGACCTTCGCCAATGCTGACCAGCTTTTGACTCTTAGGACTGCAGCAACTCGCGGTAGTACTATGGAGGCCATTCGAAACCGAGTTTGGCTCCTTTGAGGAGGAGTTGCGGAGGCAGAGTAAGGAGGTTAAAGATGAAATATCACTCGCCTCGAAGCAGGCTGCAGATCGCGAAAGACTGCTCCAGATCGCAGAACGTAAAAAGAGCTCGCGATATAGAAAACGGGGAGATTCGCATCGCATCGAAGAACGCGGATGGCGGTTACAGGTTGACCAGCGAGAATCTAGTAAGCATTATTTCAAAACTTGGATGGGTCCTCGGTAATGAACGTCAATTAGGGCTAAGACGACAGCATCTTCTTGAGACGCTCTCAGACTATGACTACATGTCCTCTTTCAAGCAAGCTCGAAAGAAGAAGCATTGGACCACTAGCTCGTGGCTCCTCGATACCAACGACTACCAGAATTGGCTAGCTGGCGATCTGTCCTTATTCTGGTGCTCTGGCCTCCGTGAGTACCTAATAATGCTTAAATTATTTCTGCCCTAGTTGAACCATAGTGACATATATAATAGTTGGGACAGGTAAAACTGTTCTCACGTAAGTTTATTCGTGGCAGTTCACATTATATGCATTAACGTTGCAAGAATAGCTCCAGCATTATTGATGACCTATTTCGCCGCAGTACCTCGACGGGAGTTGGGGTAATCTTCTTTTTCTGCCAATTCGACAATGCCGCGTCACTTACAGCTAGGACGATATTAGGAAGCTTGACTAGGCAGTGCTTGGATATCAAGAATATGTCAAAAACCACCGAAGCTCGTTTAACGAAACTGTTAAAAAGTGGACTGCCAGATTTAGACGACCTTGAGGCTCTCTTTATTGACCAAATTACGGCATTGAAAAGTCGTTTTATCATAATTGACGGAGTTGATGAATGCACGAGAGATGAGCATAATATTCTCTTTACAGCTTTATCTAAAGTCGCAGCTTGTTCCTCACGAAGCTTCAAGATCTTCATCGCGAGTCGTCCGCAGGTTGGCCTAGAGATTAAAAGATTCTTCAAGTCTCATCATCACGTATCAATGGATTCTCCAGGAGCCCACGCTGATATTGCGAGTTATGTCGGAAGCGACCTGGAGGCGAAGAGGGAAAATGGCGACTTGAAAGTTGGAAACCCAGGGCTCATAGCGGAAATTGAAGATGTCCTAGTCAGTGGAGCTCAAGGAATGTCAGTTAACCATGAAAGCACTGGTGCTCATATACTCGCTAACTTAGTTAGGTTCCTTTTGGTTTATTTCCAGATACGCGACATTTGCAATCAGGTAAATGACGAAGATATTCGAAATGCACTTAAGCGTCTTCCTAGAAGCTTACCAGAGTGGTACGAACGTGTCCTCATTAAGATCGTCAGCGCAGGAAGGGCAGAGATTGCAAGAAAAGTTTTCCGTTGGGTTGCGGCTGCAAAGCGACCCTTGTCACTTGATGAGCTTCGTGAAGCTATTGCCGTTGAACCCTGCCAGGCCTTTCGGAAGCTAGAACGTCTCGCCAATGATATTAGCCAGGCTATTTCTTGGTGTGGAGACCTGATACGCATCGATGAGGAAGAGCAAGTGGTCCAGTTTGCTCACCCTACCGTAAAGGACTTTTTCATATCAGAACTCAACAACTTTCAACTATCGAAATTCCACTTCCGGCTGTCTGAAGTCGACCACGAAGCTGGTGGGGTCTGTGTGACATATCTAAATTTTAACGACTTCAAAAGACAATTAATAAAGGTCTCGAATGGTCCTCCACTCAACCGGCAGGTGCTATTGCAGGCATTACTATCTGAAAGCCTAGGATCAAGAGTCGCAAGGTCTTTGTCGAAACTAGGGCGGGTTCAAAGCAGTTCCGACGACAACTTGCTGCGCCAATTTCAGGATATTACAGGTGCGACAAATGCAGGGTCATTAAGAAAACTTCAGACCAATTACCCTTTCCTTGCATATGCGAGTAAATACTGGCTGCTGCACACCACCGATTTTACAAAAGAGGACGGTAAAATATGGCTTCTATGGAAACCCCTACTCTCGTCCGAATCCCTCGCGCTTCTCCCTTGGTCGCCTCACGAATGGGAGTGTATGACTCCTGATGTCACCCAATGGATTATCGAGCATGACCACGCTGGCCTGTTTCAGTTAGCAGCAGATTCTGATGCGAATCCCCTCTCACCTGAACAACGAAGACACCTTTTGATCCAATCAGCTACGCAAAATTGCCTGAAGATTGCTAGCAGTTTGGTTAAGTGCTCCTTATGTTCGAAGACTGACCGGGATGTGGCGATAATAGCAGCAGCACAAAATGGACACCCAGACATGGTTGGAAGGCTCCTCGACGCCAAAGCCAATGTCAACGCCGAACACACTAGTGACTATGGCCGCACAGCGCTGCAGGCGGCTTCAGAGGGCGGCCATCTCGAGGTTGTGGATCGGCTGCTCGCCGCAAAGGCTAGCGTCAATGCCGAGCCCGTTAGTCAGGGTGGCCGCACGGCGCTACAGGCAGCCTCAGAGGGCGGCTACCTTGAGGTTGTAGAGAGGCTACTCGCTGCGAATGCTGATGCAAACGCCAGGCCCGCTACAGATAAAGGCCGCACGGCGCTGCAGGCAGCCTCAGAGGGCGGCCACCTCGAGGTTGTAGAGCGGCTACTCGCTGCGAATGCTAACGTCAATGTCAAACCTATTGCCTATGGCCGCACAGCGCTACAGGCAGCCTCAGAGGGTGGCCACCTCAAGGTTGTAGAGCGGCTGCTCGCTGCAAAGGCTCATGTCAATGCCGAACCCGCTGAAGAGAGCGGCCGCACGGCACTACAGGCAGCCTCAGGGGGCGGCCACCTCGAGGTTGTGGAGCGGCTACTTGCTGCGGAAGCCGATGTCAATGCCAAACCCGCTAGTTGGAGTGGCCGCACGGCGCTACAGGCAGCCTCAGAGGACGGCCACCTCAAGGTTGTGGAGCGGCTACTCGCTGCGGATGCTAATGTCAATGCCGAACCTGCTACTTTCTACGGCCGCACAGCGCTACAGGCAGCCTCAGGGGGCGGCCACCTCGAGGTTGTGGAGCAACTACTCGCTGCGAATGCCGATGTCAATGCCAAACCCGCTATGACCTATGGCCGCACGGCGCTACAGGCAGCCTCAGAGGGTGGCCACCTCAAGGTTGTGGAGCGGCTGAAGAGTGCCGGAGCGAGATGAGCCTTTTGATATCAGCCAGTCCGGTGACGTCCTTTAAACACCCTGTTCTCTCACATTGCGAATATCACCTGGTAGCGCCACTTATATCGGTAACACGGTGGAAACTCCTAGTCACTGGGGCGACAGAACGCAACCTAGCCATCTCAGCTAGGATTCAGTATAGCCTTCTATACTATCTCCAGTACGCACGCGTCCATTATGAATCAAGGCAAAAATTGGTTTGACCGAAGACTCCCTTCAGTATAAAATGAGGCTTTCAGATATCAAAAAGCGAAATCGATTGTGCATGAGGAATAGTACATGAAAAATTCGCGGTATGCGGGTTCTAGGTGATTGGGAGATAGGGGGCGGGGTGCCTAAGGGGAGCGATAAGAGAGAGGGGGTCGGCTGCTTGGGGCACAGCGGGAGTTGTCTTCGGGAGGCGGAGGGATCTCAGCGGGATTTCATCGGTCGAAAGGCGCATTCCCCTCCTTCTAGCCGCCAATTGGGAGTGGAGTCCCCTCTCCCCTCTTCTCCACTCAAATATCGATCAATCATGGCCTCCAACCCGTTCTATCCCCCACGTCGCCGCTATCGACGAGCAGACACGGCTTTCAATTTCTTAGCACTGTCGCCTTTTCCAGGAATACCGAAACCGACTCTAAAACATAGATCCAGCTGGAAGGCGGCATCCCTTGGTGAAATGTGCTGAAAGGGCGGCGTGGTTTAATTTCGACTTGGTGAACTCTAGACTCGCAGCGATAAATGAGCGAAGTCGAAAGTCTACGCCACAAAACTCAAACAATGAAATTGTAATCCAGAAAGTGTTTTAACTCGGTTTATATAATCTTCTTATCAGGTATTATTGAAGTCTTCGTGCTGCTAGACAGGTCCTACGTGTCAAATACCCTGAATTTGTCGCAGTGATACCCCACCAAATTTGTCAGGAAAAGCCCACTGGTAGCTACATGTAGAAGGGGAAAATATAGACCAGACTAGGATAACATACAGCCAGCGAACGCGGTTGGTACAAATGCGCAGAGAGCGAAGGATTTGCTGAGAGGTGCAGAGTGCAAATTATATTATCCGCTGTTCTCGGCCAATTATGGCACCTCTATATGGGCTGGCATCGTTGTATATAGGATTATTTTTTTCCCCATGGAATCCGGCGATGCGCGAGCGTGTGGTGACTCCTAGCATATGCAAATTGGTGTTTTGCTTGTAGCTCAGATCTCTTGTGGCAGCTATTTGATGTCGGGGCGATGGCAACGCTGCTTTTAACGCTAATGCCAGATGCAATCGGTGTGCTATCCGCTAGATCAATCCTTGTCTATGGCTTCTCTCTCACAATCTAGTTCCACGTCGATCTATGTGGGGGCCGACGTACATCTTCTCTTCCCAGACCATGCACAACCCCGCCTCTCCAAGATGCTGATCAAATAGTTCAGGCAACTCTTTCGCATCGTTTCCGACCGCAGCTCCTGTTCCTCTTGCCAGCCGTCCGAGGCGGTATTAGTCTCGTCTTCACTTTCACAAACTATGGCGGAAGTTGTTGGGCTTGTCGCCAGCATTGTTCAGTTGATCAGTGCTACCGGTAAAGTCGTGAAATACGTTGAGGATCTCAAAAATGCGAACGAAGAATGGGCAGAACTCCTGGAGGAGGCACAGGTCATGCTGGATCTTCTCACCAAGCTCAAGATAAAGGCTGAACAAAAGGCTATTTCGCAACCACAACTAGCTCAATTATACCCGGCGGCACAGACTGGGCCTCTGCGCATCCTTCAAAACGAAATGGAGAAGCTAACGGAAGGGCTTCACAGCAAGACGGGACCGAAGAAGATTCTTCAAACGATCATGTGGACACGAACGAAGGGAAAGATTGGCGATCTCCTCTCCAAGCTGGAGCGAGCCAAAGGCATAATCGAGATTGCACTCTTGAATAAGTTGAAGTATTACTGGCTCTACTCACGTACATGTACAGTACACTCCAGTGCTAACGACCTGTCATCTAGCGAGGATATGGAGCTTGCCCAGCAAGACAGGCTCCTCGCCACTCTCCATAGGGCCGAGGGCGCTGCGTTCGACTCGACTTCTAGCGAGCAGAAACCGCGGTGTCTGCATCAAACACGAGTTGAAATACTCCAAAACATTCAAGATTGGAGCAGATCACGACAGGGCCCTTGCATCTTTTGGCTTAGAGGAATGGCCGGGACGGGAAAGTCCACCATCTCGTTCACAGTCGCCGACACATTTGCCAGCCAGAATCGCCTTGCCGCCAGTTTTTTCTTCTCAAGGGACGAAAATGAGCGAAATTCAGCAAAGTTCTTCTTCACAACGATCGCTTCCCAAATGGCCTACAGAATTCCTCAGGTCAAATCCCAGATTTGTCGCGCTATATGCGATAACGGCCAAATTTCTCAACAGGGCTTTGGAAAGCAATGGACCGACCTCATTGACCAACCGTTTTCCACCCTTAGTGATCTATGCGATACATCGCTTCCATCAGAATTGTTTCTGGTTATCGATGCGCTCGATGAATGTGGGAGCAACCAGGAGATTGAAATAATTTTAAAACTCCTCACAGGACTTAAGAATCCCCAGGGAGTACAGCTGCGAGCCTTCATCACTAGTAGACCAGAAGTCAAAATTCGAGATGGCTTCGAGGAAATGCCAGCAGGTTTTTACAACGACTTTATCCTTCATGATATCCCAAAGGCGACCGTTGAACAAGATATTCTTGCCTTTCTTCAACATGAATTTCGTCGCAGTGGGTTTCAGAAGCTTCGGAAGAGGCATAAGCTCCCTAATAACTGGCCTGACGAGGACCAACTTAGCTGTTTAGCTAAGAAGTCAGAAGGGCTTTTTATCTTTGCCTTTACAGTTTGCCGCTTCATCCAGGACGATGAATTCGACCCGACTGAGCGCTTGTACTTGGCCCTTAAAGGACAGGCGGGCCAATCTGCTACAGGACATCTAGACAACATCTATCTTAAGGTTATAGACAATTCACTCATCGCCAATCGTAACGAGCACGACAAACCTGAGCTTGTTGAGCGATTCAAGACAATTGTCGGATCAATCGTCATTCTGCTAGATCCACTTCCAGTTGCCACTATTGCCGTCCTACTGCAAATTCCTGTTTGGCAAGTTCAAAGCACTCTCTCCCGACTTGGCTCGATCATCGACATCCCTGAGAGTGGCCACAGCCCCGTCAAAGTGCTGCATCCTTCACTCCACGATTTCCTAATCGACGCGAAGCGATGTGTGGATACACGGTTCTTTGTTAATGCAAAATTTGTCCACATGAGCTTACTGGCTTACTGTTTAAAGGCCATGTCAGGGCACCTCAACAGGAACATTTGCAACCTTCAATCTCCGGATGCCACCGTCTCAGAACTTAAATCAGCAATTATTATAAATTGTATCCCGTTGCATGTTCAATACGCTTGCCGCTATTGGATTCTCCATCTTAAACAAAGTGGCATAACCATAGGAGATGATAGCGAGGTTCACTCATTTATTCAACAGCATCTTCTTCATTGGCTCGAGGCCGTCAGCATCATTGGGAAGATATCTGATGCGATCATCCTTCTCGGAGAGCTGGAGGAATTAACCACTGTAAGTTTCAGCCCGCCCTTACGTCAATTGACTGTTAGTCTATATTATTTATTCCACCAAGCGCACCGCAGACTCTAGTGAGCGATGTTTGCGATTTATTCAAGATGCGAAGCGATTCGTTCTCGCTTTTCGATATATTATGGAAAAGGCACCATTACAAATATATTCTTCGGCTCTTACATTCAGCCCAAGAAAGAGCGAGGTTAAGGTGCACTTTAAAGATCAGTGCCCTTCATGGGTAAATATCAAGCCAGAGATTGAAAATTGGGGAGCAGCCCTTCAGACGCTCGAGGGCCATTCGCGTTGGGTGTCGTCCGTATCATTCTCCCCTGACGGTCGGCTGGTTGCGTCAGGTTCGGGTGATAATACAGTCAAGCTCTGGGACGCTTCCACTGGAGTGATCCTTGAGACTCTCGGGGGCCATTCGAAATATGTCATGTCCGTGTCATTCTCCCCTGACGGCCGGCTGGTTGCGTCCGGTTCAAGTGATAATACAGTCAAGCTCTGGGACGCTGCCACGGGAGCAATCCTTGGGACACTCGAGGGTCATTCGGACCAGGTCAGTTCCGTGGCATTCTCACCCGATGGCTGGCTGGTCGCATCCGGTTCAAATGATGGCACGGTCAAGCTCTGGAACGTGGTCACGAGGGCGGTCCTTAAGACGCTCGAGGGCCATTCGGGGCGGGTCATGTCCGTGGCATTCTCGCCTGACGGCCGGCTGGTCGCGTCCGGTTCAGATGATAGAACGGTCAAGCTCTGGGACCCTGCCACAGGAGCGATCCTTGAAACGCTCGAGGGCCATTCGGATATGGTCGGTTCTGTGGCATTCTCGCCCGACAGTCAGCTGGTCGCGTCCGGTTCAAGCGATAATACAGTCATTCTCTGGCGTGCGTCCACGGGAACAATCCTTGAAACGCTCGAGAGCCATTTGAGGCGGGTCATCTCCGTGGCATTCTCGCCGGACTGCCAGCTAGTCGCCTCCGGTTCATGTGATAGTTCGGTCAAGCTCTGGGACGTGGCCACGGGAACGGTCCTTAAGACGCTCAAAGGCCATTCGGATTGGATCTGTTCCGTGACATTCTCACCTGACGGCCGGCTGGTTGCATCCGGTTCAAGTGATGGCACGGTCAAGCTCTGGGACGCCTCCACGAGAGGGGTTCTTGAGACGCTCAAGGGCCATTCGGATTCGGTAAATTCTATGGCATTCTCGCCCAGCGGTCGGCTAGTGGCATCCGGTTCAACTGATGGAACGGTCAAGCTCTGGGACCCTGCCACAGGATCGGTTCTTGGGACACTCGAGGCCCATTCAGGTTGGGTCATGTCTGTAGCACTCTCGCCTGACGACCGACTAGTCGCGTCCAGCTCAAGTGGTTGTACAATCAAGATCTGGGACGTGGCAACTAGGGTGGCCCTTGAGACGTTCAAGGGCAATTCAGATATAATCATGTCCATGGCATTCTCACCCGACGGCCTTCTGGTCGCCTCTGGTTCAATTGTTGGTACGGTCAAGCTCTGGGACGCTGCCACGGGAGCAATCATTGAGACGCTCGAGGGCCATTCAAGGGTGGTCATGTCCGTGGCATTCTCGCCTGACGGCCGGCTGGTCGTGTCCGGCTCAAGTTGTGGTACAGTCAAGTTCTGGGACGTGGTCACTAGAGCGGTCCTTGGGACCTTCGAGGTTGGAGAGTGTATTGATCGGCTTTCCTTCTCTAGTGACGGAAGTTATCTTGAAACGAACTTTAGAAGCTTCAAGTATAGTTCCGCTCCTTCATTTACTATCGAGCCTCATACAGACACTCCCCAGAGCATTCATTGCGCCGGTTCTTGGCTTATTTGGAGAGGTCGACCGGCTTTATGGCTCCCGCCTACTTACCGCCCTTCTTCAACAGACGTCCATGGAAGTACTATAGCTATAGGTCACGGACCAGGTTTGTTGACATTTATCGAGTTGGACCCAAACTTCAATGATGAAACTATAAGAGGAAGATAATGTGTGTCATTGCATTAACACATCAACACCAACCTTTTCATACATTAGAGATATATATATATATAAAGAGAGTCTCTCTCTCCAAAAACCTATATTTTCCCTCCCATAAATTCCCACAACACAACACAACACACTGACCAGCACCGACCAAACCACCACCTCCACCATGTCAAACTCCAACCCCAACCCCAACTTCAAAATAGCCATTCCAGCCATTCCAGCCACCACCACCACCACCACCGCCACAATCCTCAACCCAAAAGCCCCAATCCACAAACTCAAAGCCCTAATCCGCGGCCTAGAAAACCTGATAGACATGGCCAGCAAGAGCCCAAACATCCCTCCCAGCTGCAAGTCGGATCTCCAGTTGCTCCATCTCCAAGCTACGGATCTTGCAGAGCGAAAGATGCGTGAGTCGGTGGCTGTTGGTGGGAGCGAATGTAGGGTTAAAATTGAAGATGGGAGCAAATGCAGAATTAAAAATTGAAGATGAAGGTGGGAGTGGAAATGAAAATGATGCGGTTGGAGTGGGTGGTGCGCGCGGGTCCGGTTCGTAAGAGGGGGGGAGGGGTTTCTTTGTTTTTCTTTGTATGTTGATTGTTGTTGATTGTTAATAGGTGTGCTCCTGTGCTCGTGTTGAAAGGAAATAAAAGAAAGAAAAAATTATCAGAAAAAAATATTTAAGAAATAAAAAAAAAATAAACAAACATCCGCAGGAGCACAGGCCGGCTGGCTGGTGGATATACGTGCTGTTTCTGTCGATACACAACCCCCCCCCCCCCGCCCCCCCTTTGGAGGGTAATAAACCACCCCAATCGCGGTCGATTTCGTTAAAAAAAGATAGAAAGAGGACCGCGAACCTCCCGGTGCGGAGACTTTTGGTAACCCACTGTAATGTAATACATACAGTCGAGTAGCGCTGCAGAGAATCTCGCGTTACAAGAATATGAATACGCGGCTCCACCCCGATCCTGGGCTCTTGCTATAAAAGAAGGGTGTTGGTGTAGCCACCGTACATTTTTGCGTAGCCACCGTACATTTTTGCGCGGCCACCGCCTTTTTGTGTAGCCACCGTACATTTTTGTGCGGCCACCGCCTTTTACACCAATGAACCAATAAGCACATTGCCCTAAAAGCAGTCAGCATTAGTAATCAAGAATTTCACACAAGAACCTTTGGGAAATTAG
>JAJDFE020000286.1:0-44339 GCA_021527465.2 Geoglossum glabrum | reverse complement strand
CAGCGCCTGCCGCACCGCCTGCTCCAGGTCGGAGGCACCGGCCGCGAACGCCGCGGCGATCAGGTGCGCGACGATCTCGGTGTCGGTCTGCGAGCGGAACTCGACGCCCTCGGCGGTCAGCTTGGCGCGCAGCTCGTCGGCGTTCTCGATGATGCCGTTGTGCACCACGGCGATGCGCCCGGCCATGTCGGTGTGCGGGTGCGCGTTCTCGTCCGACGGCGGAC
The DNA here is from genome assembly GCA_021527465.2 of Geoglossum glabrum. Taxonomy (NCBI): domain Eukaryota; kingdom Fungi; phylum Ascomycota; class Geoglossomycetes; order Geoglossales; family Geoglossaceae; genus Geoglossum; species Geoglossum glabrum. The sequence continues at coordinate 44,115 of JAJDFE020000286.1, read as the reverse complement.
CGTGCGTGGCTGGGATATGTGAACTACGCTGGTCCAGGTCCGCCTCGGACATTGTCAAAATAGAAGGCTCGGACGACTACCCTGGAATCTGGCCGTCCCGACGAGCGTGTCGGCAGTTTTTTTCATTCGATTCACTGTGAAAACTTTTACTGTACAATAGACCACGTTACTTCCGTTTCTTCCGCGTTCACTTTCACGGTATTACTGGCCCAGTCCAGTTTGCCGGAAATGACGACCTCCCGGTCTCCGTGCTTGAGTTTCACAGTGAAATCGGTCGCTGCTGCTTTCTCCTCGGAAACGGGTTCCGGTTCCGGTTTCACCAGTTCCATAAGATGGTCTTCGCGGCGCTTCTGCGCTCCGAATCCCGATCCTACATCTGTCTCTAGAGCAAGAATGAACCCTGCCGGGCCGCCACGAATAACGAAGACCCGGCTGCCGCTGTCGGGCGCGTCGAATTGCACCGCATTGGAGAACCGGCAGGAATAGGTGAACCAACTGTCGCCCATCACCAGCTGCGGCGTCGAACCGGATCCCCAAGTTCGGATGCGTACGGCGAGTCCGTCTGTGATACCCGTCTCGACCAATGTACAGTTCAGCGGTAGTCCGAAGCTCTTAAACACGGCATGAGACTCGGCCATTTTTTCCGGTGACAAATGAGAGTTCATTGTACATTTTCTTGGGCCCGGGCCGTTCCGGGTTCGGGGGAGTGATCCGGTGAACCGGAATCTCACATCCGGCCATCTCGGACGGCTCCGGGAAAGTTCCGACGATCGGAACCCGGATGATAGTTTCCGAGTGCATCATAACCGTCATTATAGATCCCGCAGTGATAGACCCGGTCGTTTCCTTCCACTTCTTTTTCGCCCAACTTACGCCGCTTAGGATTCGGCGCTTCAACATATATTACCTGAGCCCCGCGTACGGCATCGAGTTTCGCCTGCAGTTCATCGACCTGCTTTGCGTAGGTTCGACGCAAGTAGTCTGTCGCATCGACCACGTTTTCCAGGTCGTGTATTCTGGTCAGAAGATGAGCGTCAATCGCGTCGCTGGTCTCGATCAGCGCGGCGCGGACGTCCGGAGAGAGTTCAAGAGCAATGAGAGCTCGTTTACGTTGTTTCCGTAACTTCTTGAGCTCAGCGTCGTCGTCGATCTCAATTTTGGACATCCTTACACAGGAGAAACTGTTTTTTACTGTACAGCGGGGCGGAAACTATCGATCCGACGGGGGCGATGAAACCAGGGCCGGCTGATCCCGGACCGGCGCGGCCGTCAGGATCTCTTCCCATTTTTGCCTTTCCGATTCACGATCCACTTCTGTTCCGGGTTTCTCGGGGTAGACGAAATTCACGGGCAGTGCTTCAGTTTCGGTTTCAACAGAGGCCGGCTCCGCGTGCATGAATCGCCGTTTCGCTGGCCTCTCGAGTTCACTTTCCTGTTTCCGGCTCATTCCGATGCTGTCCCCTCTTGACTGGATGAATTTCGAACGAAACCGGAGAGCGGGAACGGCGAGGGGTAGGCCCGGCCGCGTTCCCGCTCCGTTTCTTCTTTTTCCACCCGCCGCCCTATCTCCGCCTCCAATTCGGCTCGGACCCGGATGTCCGTTTCGGATTCATATGAATCCAACAGTTCGTTCATCTCCGGCACCCGTTTTCCGGATGAAGGCCGGAACAGAAAAGAAAACAAGGGGGACCGGGGTTTTTCTTTTCCGGCGAACTGCGGAACCGGAAAATCAGTTGACCGCGAGAATGTTGTTCCCCAAACGGTACTCTAAACTGAACCAAGCTGTCCTCCTGGCCGGCTTGGCCTTGTTTGGCCTTGTCTTCGGATCTTGTCTTAACTTCCGATTCATCTGGTTTCTGGTCTGCGTGTTCGTCGTCGGAGCCAGCTGTTTTGCGATCCGACGAGCTGCATTCTCCATGCGAAGCTTCAGTACCGGTCCGCGGGCGCATATCGCGTCGGACGTTGCCATCGCCACCAACGACCGCATCGTGGTCCCACTGGCCTCCAAGACTGTGAACCTTCATCTGGCCGCATCTGTTGCAGTTCCGGATCAAAATGATGACGACGACCTGCCCGAGCTGGAACCCGCTGAAACCGGGTCCGAATGCGGCGCGAGACAACAGCTGACGGCGGTGGACCGTCGCCGGAAATTGTTGGCGGAAATCGAAGCCGGAAAGGGTACCGTGAAACCGGTAGTCGCGGACGGAAAGAAACCGGGCGGCGTCCAGTTCCGTGTCAAGCTGTCATTCTTGATCAGCATGCCGCATCCGATTCTCAGCATTGAGTTGACCGACAATATGATGGATTTCATCGCCTCCTATTGGGGTCGCGTCCAGAATCCGGAACTCGTTTTGCCCGCCTCCACCACCTCCGCTGAATTTGTGAACCTGCCCGCTCCCTTTTCACTCTACGCCGACAATGTGGAACCGGATACTACCGGTTCGGGTCGGATCATTGAACCGCTCCGATCGGATGTCTGGGATGAATTTGTCCGGTCCCTGGCCGGTGAAACCGTCCCGGAGAAGATTCCCGTTCTGGAGTTCATCTCGGAACGTCTCGTCGCTTTGGAAAAACGACTGGTTCCCGAGCTCAAGGCCAAGTTGTACCGGAAGATGTATCCGAAACATCAAAGCGAGCCCTTGCTGAATCCGGTCGGTTATCTGTTGACCGTGACCGACAGCTCGGACCCGGCTTTGAAGGACCAAGAGCCGGCGCGGTACATGCAAGTGGCCCGAGACTGGGATTCATTCGAACGGAAACTGGTTCAGAACAAGGCGGAAGGCAAGAACGGGCCGATGAAGTACTATTTGGTCCGGACTTTGTAAACACGCAGTAAAGAGACTATATTTTACATCCAAAGATATCTTGCTAAAAGGGCAAACATTTCATCCCGGATGGGTTCACAGTTTTTGGTATCCGCATGGAGACTTTGCCCGGTAAGACCGTCCGAGCGGAAGCAAGCCAACACCCGCCAACCGGCCAGCGCGGTCTCGTCCTTTTGCCAAAAGTAGATGTAAAGTGAGAACCGACGCGGGCCGCCCAGACTTACACCGAAATCCAGAAAAACGCGCGCCTGGTAGCCGGCGTAGAAAACGGCCGAGGCCCGACTGAATCGCCACCGACGTTGACGCGCGGCGCAGTCTGTGAACGTCCTTACTACCGGTACCTCGCATCTCATGGGCATATTTGGCAATAGTCGGATGGTGTGCGGGCCTGCGCCGTACGGTTTACCAGCATTCGGATTCATCAGTGACATTGTCTGTGAATGCCATTTGGAACATTTCCGGAGCAGATAATAGACTTGATAGGAAAAGGCGGCGATCTCCAGATGAAGTTCATTGGGGAGCTCCGCCATCTCCGGAAGATAATGGGAAGGCCTCCGCAATGAGCGGTGTCAACAAAGAATGAGCGCGGGCCCGGAGTTGGGGGCTCACGGATGTGCGTTCGCATTTGCGGTGGCACGCGTATGCCGGGTGGTCCGGGGTTTTGTGGTGGTGACTCGAGCGAAAACATGCATCTCGCCCCTCTGTATGCATGTCTTCGCTCGTGCGAATAGACAGCCGAAACTTGAACATGTGGCAGTCCCTGAAGGTCCGCCAGGCCAGTGAAAACTGAATCTGGGTGCCGTCACCGAGGTCGACCTCGAAAGTTTTTTTGATCACCCTAGTCCAAACAATCTTATCAATGAAGTGGACGCCGAGCGGAGGATTCATTGCAGACCGTCGACAATGGCGCGCGGGCGATTGGATCCATTTGGATGCAATTGAATACGCTTCACCGTCCAGATAGCATTTCACACTGGAATACCAATCGGTCGCCGTTGATAACGGAAACTGCACCGGAAACGCGTCCCGGGCCCACTTGGCGGTCTTTCGGAGTTCATAGAACAGTTTCGATGAATACTTAGCGATCTCAAAGACCAGCTCACGCGGTAGAAACTCGCCGTCCATTCTTTTCTCGGGACGGACGAAAAAAAAAAACTGCGCCGGGGTCCCGGCCGTTTGGGCTGTTTGTCCGCGCCACCCTCCGGCCCAGTCAAGCGAGACCCGAAGGAGAATGGGTTCATCCGAATCCCGACCGTGTGAAGTCCCGTATCTGCTCCGAAAATGGCTGAAAGAGAGTCACCCCAAAAAATGGTATCTCCTGAAAGCTACGCGGAGTTTCTATTTCGACATTTGTCATACGGCGGAACGGTTTCTAACAGCGAAATGGCCGGCCTTCATCGAAAAGTTCCCTCCGGAGGTCCGGGTCGACCCCGTGGAATGGCGTCGCGTTGTCTGTTGTTATATCGTATATCGGGACATTCGGTTCTGTCTTTTAGAACGTAACCGGCCTGAATCGGAGGTTCCGGATGAAGCGGGGATCCGGGCTTATTTCGGACCGGGGACCTGGGCCGCCATGCTTTCGGTGGGAAACCTCACTCCGGTTCTGTCGCCCTACCCGGAAGATCGCCTTCCGGACGTTATCTCTGGCGAACAGAATGGCAGCGGCGGCTCAGATTCAAGTTGAATGCTGTGATAGCTGTTCATTCCAGCTGGCCCCTACCTTTTTCGTGGCAAACAAGATCGCGGCGTTTGGTCCTCGGGCGCTGCAAGCATGTTCATATCAGTGCATGGACCAGTTTCGACTAAAGTGGGTCCCTGTTTTCGAGTCTGACAAACAGGATGAATTGCTGCCGATTCGACCGGAAACGGATCCGAAATTGAGTCAGCCCATCACCAAGTTTTTCAAGCCGCCGCCCGTTTCTGGTTTGCAGAAATAAGAGAATGTTCATTGTACAGTCAATAATAACAGGTTATTCACGAGAATAGGACGGTAACTGCGTGACGATGAACGGGATCGCGGGCGAGGAGAGGATGGCCGGGACGGTTGTTCGATATCTGGCGACGTCGAAAAAGGAGTCTCCGGTGGAATCTGTCGAGCTGAAATCGTAGCCGTGGCATTGCGTCATCACCTTGTAAGTAGCCAATCTGATCGTGACTTCTACTTCTGCGGGGTGAACCAGATCATGTATTCACTGAACCAGTCCCAGATGCGCGACCGGATCCGGTTCAGTTCCGGTTCGGTGATCTGATTCGGGAGGGACCCCGTGAAATCGGTGCGGTTGGACAGGGCGACGACGGCCATTTTCCGGAACTAATCCCCGAGTCCCTGATTGCATCTTCGGCCGGCCCGAGTTGGGGGACCTGCTGTCAGTCCGGAACCATGTCGGGATCGTCCGGATCTTCGGAGTCTGCTGAAGATATTTCTATCGTCCTTTTGGACTGTATGGGAGCGTTCGCGGCCGAGGACCGGGAACCAACTGGGATCGCCGGAGCTTTCATCGACTTGTACCCCGAACCACTGTATATCCACGAAAAGGTGACCGGGAAGCCGGTTACCGAAAACCGGACCGAACTGGCGGCTGTCCTTCTGGGCGTCAACCGGTTTTACCGGTGGTATCTATTCCAATCGACGCCGGTGATGGTACTGCGGATCCGCTCTGTTTCCGAGTACGCTATCATGGTGGCCAAGGAATGGAGGTATTCATGGCGCCGATTTCGGTGGAAAAAGTCGGACGGAACGCCGCCCGCCAACCTGGATTTGGTGCAAGCGCTGGACGGCGTTGTTACTGAACTACAGCGATTGGGAGTGCAAATGGAATGGTGCCAAGTGGACGATGTGGACGAATTGGATGAACAATTGGTCAAAACAGTCGACGGCGCCAGTAAAGCGGCCATTCCCCTGCAGCTTACCAGGGATTCACCAAGCACTGAGACCGAACTAGTAGTCATGTCCGACTGGCTCTCTTCGTATCTACCGGATGAACTGACCGTCTTGATTTTAGACTGGGACGCGGAAATCCGGAAACTGGGTCGGAAGACGGCCAAGGCAATAGAAGCGAAATCGAGGCCTCTCATTTTGTGGCCGTCCCCGATACGGTGGAACACCTCTCACGACGTGGTGAACATGTTGATGAGAATACTGGAAGCACCCGGCACGGCCTACAGGACCGAGTACGTTCGTCTGCGGTGCGATACGTACCGTTGCGAACCAGGGTTGTTGAAACCTTCACTGGCTACAATCCCGATGCCAGAGTGGTACCAACGTCAGTCGATACGCCGGGATGCAGTCTGTATGGCCAAGGAGATCAAGGAAAAAGACATCGGTGAAGTCTGCATCTCTGTAATTCGTAATGCAGAGGTTATTAGCGTGCAGATAACCCTCATGAGCCCTCTGGGGGCGCGTTTGTTCATAGGCTTTGCCGCTCCTTCCGACGCTAACGTGGTCAGCGTGCAATATATGGGAATCAACACGGTCGACGATGATGAAGCGCGCTGGCGCAAGAGGCATATACTGGCACAGCATCTGTTTGCCGTCTAGTTTTTTCTTTATGTACAAAAAAATGTTTCACAGTAAAGCCGCCAAAAACGACATGCCCAATACCAGAAGCAAGTTCACGGTGAACACCGGCACTCCGAAAGAGGTCGCCCATAACGGTTCCGGAGGGCTCGGTACCTGTTCTAAGAGAGACAGGTCCGAATTATCCATTGGCTTGTCCGCGTATAGAGTATAGTCGAACGCGGATGAAGAGTCAAATGCCAAAAACCGGTTCTTGGTCTGTTCTACGACCGGCACGTTGGTGATAACATTCACGTGGGCCGTGGTCAGGGTATGAATCTTCACCAGGGAACCATACGGGATAGCGGTCCGAGCGATTCTTTCAGGCGGTTTGGAGGCTCGTGAACCGACCCCCATTGAGTAGACTCTTTGTTCGTCTTCCTCGGAAAACGTAGCGACCAAGGCCTTCTTTTTGTCCGTTTCCGACAGTTTCTGGTATTTCGCCGAATACCACAATTGAGGCCGGGTCCGCATGTCCATGGCCACTTTTCCCGCGACGATCGGTGCCGACATTGAAGTGCCCGAAGCAAATCCGTATGAATTGAGACCGGAATTCACAGCGGCATAGATATAGTCGCCGGGCGCCGTAATCGAGTTGCAGGCGCCGAAATTCGAAAAGTAGGAGAAAGAGAAATCCGAGGATGAACTGGAAACAGTAATGGCATCACCGGAAGCGAACCCGTTTAAAGCGGCCGGCACGTTGAAACAGGCGTTCCGGTGTTCATTGCCAGCTGAGACCACGAAAACAGCATCGCAGGAAGCGCGGAGTTGGTTGAACAAGTCGGCCAGCGCGTTGAACAATTCTTGTGAAGAGTTGGGGCCTCCCAGACTCATATTGATAACGATGCCTTGAAAATAGTTGGTCGTACAATGCTGTTTGATGGTGGCCAAACTTGTGAGAATGTCGGAGAACCAGCCATCACCATTGCAGTCCAGGGCGGCCAGGTTGAAACAAGTACAGTTGGGGCAGAAAGATACCAGTTTACCACAGGCCAGCGATAAAGTATGGGTGCCGTGAAAATTGCAACCCAGAGCTAAGCCGGGATACGCGTTGTAGATAATTGAGGCTCGGGACTGTCCGTTCCGCATGAATTCATTGTGGTTGGCCAGAATCGAGGTGTCGATATTGTAGATGACTCCGTTCGGTAAACCTGCATACGAGGCCGGGACGGAAGAGAGACCGTCACCGGGCGGCCAGGATACAGCGTCCAGGTGCCAGGGAACCGAAGAGGGAGCTGAGCCGGTACCGTTCACGATCTCCAAATTGGGACCATGAATCGAGTCCCCCAGGTTTTCACGGACCCTCTGAACACGGGGATCGTCGAGTGAAATCTGGAGTTCACGTCTGCCCTGAATACCGACCCTTGGGTTATGTGAAAGAACGATGGCGGCCTCGGCTTCTGCGTAATGTGAAACGGTGATCGGGATGTCTCTTTTCGAGTTGGCCGTATGAAAATCCTTCAGAGACTGCACCGAAACACCGGTTTTGTAGGACAGAAACCCGGCCCGTAAAGCCTGAGTGGCCAGCTCTATTCTTCCATCGGAAGCCTCATTACTATCCTCTTTCACTGACAACAGAGACCGTTTACGATCACCCACTGAAGCGAAGAAGGTCTGGTAGGATGGTAACTGGGCTCTCAGAGTAGCGGAACAGTCGCCCAGCCAGGCTGCTGTTTTGGGGACGATGGCCATGAAATCCGGTCGAGTCTCCTCATTGATCCAGGTCTTGGCCTTGTCCACGATGGATTCATCGATGCGTTTCAGGAAGATTTCTGGGTCGAACTTTTTCTCGTTTTCCGAATCTCCGTAATGAAGACCCGTAACAAGGTCACAGTCGTTCACTTGAAGAAAGACGGCCAAATGCGCGTCCGGGTTTGGTAGCAGACTGATCCGGCCGGCTTCGGTCCCGTTTGAGAACCAGACCAGAAACAGGGTCACCACCAACAATCGAATACGTGGCATTCCTTCTTCGTTGGCGGTTGGTCGGTTCCCGGGGGACCGGCCGGGTGTTTCTCGAATCCGGAGTTGCGGTTAGTTAGTTTTCCAGTTCACAGAACCAACCAACGATGAAGTTCTTTCTCTTACTTCTCTTGACAGCCGGCGCGACGTTGGCAACAGCCTATGTCTCCTATTCACCGGGCGACCGGATTTACGAACGGGAGTACAACAAGATCTTCCTATCATCGGATCATACTCCTGTCAGGGCCCGGAAGCAGTATCCTTCACAAATGATCTGCGAATCCGGTCCGGCCTGTCACGAGTCCCGGGTTCTGGCTCGGTCCGCTATTTGTACCGCGGAATGGTTTCCTGGTGAAGCGGACCCGGTCCGGAAATGTGAATTCAACTTCCCGTTCCCTTCCGAAGTTGTTCTGGACTCCGGTACCGAAGTGAGCTGTGAAGGGTTCGATTCACCTGAAGATGAATTTGTCCGGGTCGGAAGTTGCGTAGTGAAATACAAGCTCAATTACGCGCCTGGATTTCCGGTCGCTGAACCTCCGGAGCCAAAACAGAGCCCAGTCTTTATTCAGAAGACAGAGCAGGTGGCTCCCGGAGTCGTGCAGACGGTCACCACTACGACCACCACCTTTACCAAGCAGGCCGTCCGTACAGATACCGGGGCGCACGCGGCCTTGCTGGTGATATTTCTCCTCGCCGTCGTTATCTGCATCGGTTGCCTCGTCGCATGTTGCGGTGAAGAGACTCGAGCGCATCCGGTATTTGTTCATCAGCAACCGGTGATTGTTCATCCGGTCCCAGCCGCGCCAGTTCACGTGGTCCACCCGGCTCCGGTTGTCGTCACTCCGGCCGCTCCGCCGCCCGTCATCGTAGTGGAACGGCACCGTGAATTGGTTATCGATGCGCCCGCTTCTACGCACAGACGACATTCATCTGTAACGGAAACGACCACCACGGTCACCAAACCGGTGGAACCGGTTCAGCCGCCAGCAGCAGCGAAAGAAAGCAAGTCGGAACCAAACCACACTGTTTACGCCCGGTCGAAAAAGGAATGAGTGTTTAATACAGACTTTTTTATATCACATAAAAGACGGTGTCTTGAGGGCGATTCTCGGCGCGAACGTAGCTTGCCAGACCATTCTGAAAACTTGCTGTTCCGAGGCTCCCTGATCCTGCCAGGTGGCATTGTAGGTTGGATCATTCCAGTGATGCGCTGAATTGATAGGACAGATACCAATCTTGAGCAGGTCTCCGATGGAACCCGATGCGGATTTCCGGACCACCTCCAGAACCTTGGCGGCGGCCGGGTCCAGTTTTTTGGCATCATGCGCCAACCGGGCCTTGGCGTCCTCGACCGCATCGTCCAGCATTGAGAGAAAGGCGGTCCAGCGAGATTGGGAGACAGAGATGAACTGTTTCTCGGCCAGTTCGGCGTCTTCGGCGGCACAGAGTTCATCATCTTCGGGGTCTTCCGAATTTTGGTCGCACATCAATGAACGGTACACTTTGAGTACTTTGGCAAAATCCGTATCAAAGACCAAAGGCCGACCACCGGGCCCCACCCGGCGTTTCATCAGGTAAATCCGGTCGGAACCGGGATCCTGCGATCTGGAGATGAACTGAGACACCTGATCCGCCTTGTCCTGGGCCGAGATCAGTTCACGTAGTGAAACATAGTCCAGGGCCACTTCTTCGCGTTTACTGACGTTCTCTTCGACAATCTCCTGTTCTTCGTCTTCATCAACAGGGACAGGATCTGATAACTCGGGGACAGAACCGTCCTCATTCTCGACCGCGTCCTTGATCGAGTCGGCCAGCGCCGAGTCCACGTACAGCACTTTTCCGCCGTCCTCGTAGCTTTTCTTCTCGCCACTCATGAACACTAGAGAACCATTCGAATCCAGTGTCTTGTTCACAGTGAGGCTGACCTTTTGAACGGCTTCCAAAAACACCATCACATCAACACCTGCGGGCGCCGAGACGTTCAGAACCGATGCGGCCACCATTTCTAGGTTGTGACGGAACAGATCCAGCTGGGTTCTGTCCGTTGCGGATGAAGTCTGGGAAACCACGGTACTGGAGGGTGGCATGTGAGTGGTCTCCAGTGGCGCCAAAATGGAAGGGCCGCGGCCGAATCCGATCGTGCGCTTGGAGGCGGCAGCCGCGTGAGTCGGCAGATTGATCTCGGTGTACACGGTGACTGTTTGAAATCCAGGAGCTTCACGCGCCACCGCCGCCGTCTTTCTACGGCTGTCTCCGCCGTAATGATGCGACCGTGAACTGGTGTCCGCAGCGGTCTTGACCAGGTCCATTCCGGCTTCGATACGTTCATTCTTGGCCTCCATTCGGGCCGCCATCCTTTCTTTTTCCTTTTGCCATTCCCGTTCCCTTGCGTTCTTGAGAGCCTCACGATGATCCTGCACTTTCAACCGAAGCTTTTCCTCGTTCTTCTGTTCACGAGTGAGACCGGCTTCTTCACTTTCATCCTCGACATCTGGTTCCGCTTCCTCTTCTTTGACAACAGGTTCAGGTGAAGGCGAGACCTCCGGTGAAGTTCTGTCCGCCGCAGAACCTCGTTTCAAGGGCCGACCCCGTCTCGGGGGCCGTTCATCGTCATCATTATGGTCGTCGATATCCTCTGAACGATGACTATCCTCGATATCAGAATGCTCCGATGCCGCTGCCGCCATTATCTCAGGTTCGGAATCCGAGTCGTCTCGACGTTTATAGACCGGCCGAGCTCGGCGCTTTTCAGCTTCCTGCGATGAATCCGCGCCAAACTCTTCATCCCGGCCGTCCAGATCTGGGAAAGCGAAATCGTCCTTTTCTTCATTTCGGGCGACGGGCCGTTTCTCCCGTGAAGCATATTGACGGGCTCGACGTTCATATTCTTGGTCGTCATAGACCGCCGCGATGTTTTGTGTGTTCAAACCGTGCTTAGGTTCCGCCATTTTTTTTTTTTTGAACCCACCTCTCCCGCACTGCACTTGAAACGGTGAACCCAAGGAAAATAAGGATCGCCGGATCGTGCGTATGAGATTTGTTATATTTTCACATCTCACCCGCCAAAAGGCTACAATTTACGTTTGACCTTGGGAATGCGGGGCCCGATCATATCGCCCACAAACGACTGCGGTCCCAGATACGCCATATACAATGAAGGCAGGTTCTCGATGAATAACCGGCCTCGGGCCGCGACACCCTTCTGCTGTTCCTGCAGATTCTTCTTGCCCTGTTTTCCGAAAGTCAACGACTCGGGATCTTCATCGTCTTCATCCGCCAGTGGATTTTTCAGATACTCCGCAAAAATGGTGTTCTCGATATTGTCCAGGTTCACAATGGACAAGACCGCTTGGGCGTGCACCATTTTCATGACCGACACCGTCGTCGATGGGGCCGCCGCCAAGAAGGCCAGAATACTGTTCAGCATCATGATCGGGTAGATGAAATAGCCCGAGATTCCGACCAATAGGGCGGCCAGAACAATGTAGGCGATGAGAGAGGAAAAGACCGCAGCGGCGGTGCCCATCACGGCACCTGGAATCGCGCAGTTGTACAAGTTGGCATAAGCCGCGTCAGACTGCAGCCAGTTGTTCAGAACGGCCGGATCGTTCCAGTTTCGGGTGAAAGGCGGTCTCCCGTAAGAGGGCCCAAACAGGGTGGCTGCGAAATCGTAGAAAAAGTTGTTCAAGAACAGACCGAGACGGAACGGCCAGGGAATCGGCAGTCCATAGGCTTGTGAATACCAAGATAGAACGGCGAATCCATCATACGCGTTCTGAATACCGTAATCGTAACAATTCACCCAACGGAATCCGTCCGCCGCTGTCGTCTGATTGTAGAACAGTTCACCGATGCCGGAAGTACAGGAAGTACAGGTGTTCAGATTATAGGTTCCGGTGGTCTCGAATCCACCGAATAACGGGAAACATTTGGTGAAGATCGCATAGACAGTGAGGTCAAAGGCGTCCTTCGGGTAGCATTGCGGCAAGAACGGGAAACAGCCGAAACTGCCACCGTAGGTGATCACCGCATGAGCGTAGGGCAGTATCGGGATGAGTACTGAGAAGACCGCCACCGCTGTGAAGGGTGAAACGAAGACCACCAAAAACAGGAACAGGTATAGGTAGGCCTCGATCAGCAAAATATAGCCGCCCGCGAAAGAAAAGGTCCGGATGGAACAGTCCAGATGGGACGTATAGTTGCATCGCCACTTGTTGTAGGCAAAGGTGGCCATTGCTTCATAATGTTCATCGATGAACTCCCAGATCGTGTCGGCCAACGCGGGCAGGTTCCAACCCAGATTGTCTTCGATCCATTGGAAAATTTCAAAGGCCGCATTGTTGCCGGTATCCGTCGTGGGATGGTCAGTGACGGATTTCCAAGCCTCAAACGCCGTATTGTAAGAACCACTGTAGTTCAATGAAGTCGGTAAAGGAGAACCGATCGCGTCCTCAAAGAACCAGGTCCAACGAGGTCCACAATCTGGGCATTCATCCACTTCTCTCTGAATGCCACGATACCAGAACGGGGTGGGAACATTCCGGGCGGGCCATCGAGCGGGGAACTCGCCCCAACCGGTCCGAACTGTCGCCGATTCGTTGTAGGTGTAGGACAGGAACTCAGCGGTCGAGATGAATGCGGGACCAAAGTAGACCGTGTAGTAGGAAGTCAAGGCCAGAGCTCGGTTGAAACCTTGACTGATCATGTAGTCCAGAACAGTACAGTTGGCACAGAGCCAGGCGTTGCCGAGGCCACAGCCGATGATACGGCGAGCGATATCTGGTGTTTCGGCTTCATCGGTCGGAAAGAACATGTAGGATTTGATCTTTTGGTCCGCAAACTTGTTGGCCCCGACAAAGGTGCCAAACTTTTGGTCTCTCTGCATTTTCAGCCATTCCCGTTCTTCATCTGAAGGCGTGAATCGGATCTCAACAATGTCGTTCATCTTGAACACGGTACCGGAAACCGTTTCCGCTTTCACTCTTTCAATCCGGGACCGGACTTCACTGCTTTGGTACTGATGAATCGGAGCCAGAAACTCATATTTGGCTCTTTTGTCGGTTCCGCCATTCGCGTTCACTGTGAACGATTCGGTCTTCCTGACCCAAGCTTGTCTGTACGCGTGAATCTCGACATGCGGCAGTTTCTGATCGTCCGTCACCGGTCTTTTCCCGGTCACCGCTTCATACAACTGTCTTCTTTTGGCGACCGACTTGATTCTCGCAAAGGCCATTTCGGAAGAAACCCGTTTAGAGGTGACCACCGATTCAGGGCTGAGCCGGTCTCGCGGCGCGAACAGTTCCAAGTAGGCTTCACGGTCCGCTCCGATATCGTTTTCTTGCTGCAAAAACCGGATGGATGAACGGATAATCGAGTTGACCAACGTCTTGGGCCGTTTTGTGGATTCATCCTGGTATTTCCGGGCCCGGTGGGACGGGATCGCCATCCGCATTTTCTCGGGGTCCCTCAAAGTCATTTCCGCCATGAAACTGTTGAACTCGGAAGTAGGGTCCACGACTTCACTCAGGATGGATTGGTTGATGTAGGAACCGGAAGGCATGAATTCGTTCATGAAGCCCTTATAATGTTTCTGGTAGTACTCTAGATAGATTCGAGCCTGATCCTCGGTGGAAATGAACTTTCGTTCACGGAACGGGACCGTGTCCGGGTCTCGTTTGCCTTCATACGGGTCCATTTTGTACTCTAGCGAATCCGTGTGAACACCTGAACCACGGAACCGGTTCAGGATTCGGTCCAAAGCGTCCGGGACACCTTCTTCCTCGTAAAACTGGTTCCATCTTGCATGAACTTCGGTGGCCAGCTGGCCAAAGGCGGCGAATGAATGGTAGGCCAGGCTACGAGCTGTCTCAGCTCTTTCATCCTGCACTCCGAAAGTGTTGTTCCAGATCCGACCGGTCTCGTTGAATAGGGAATCGACCGCTTCCATGAAAGGGTCCGCGGCCTCCATCGAACCATTCGCCAGTAGGGCGATAGCATGGCGCCAGTGAGTCTTGTTACATGCTAGACTGTGGTTGGTACCGTGAAGGTCATCGCACCATCTGGCCGAGTAGGTGGTGTTCAGTTTGAAGGTCGACGAGGCGGCCGCTACTGCGGAGACCAAAACGCGGTGGCCCACGCTTCGTTTGTGGATTTCCATCGGTTCATCCACTTCCACGCTTCGCTTTTTGCCGTATGAAGAGGTGGGAACAGAAACACCATTGTCCTCCATGAACTGGTCCACTTGTTTGGCAAAGCCCGACCGGATGCCCGCGACCAATCGGTCGTAGAAGACAGGACGTAGGTACCCATTATCCCTGGCATGCTGTTCAGCCTTGAGTTCATTGTCAATCAACATCTGTTCAGCAGCTCGGATGGCGGCGGCCTCGGCCACCATTTCGGGTGTCTTGGCCTTTTTCGTGTGAAACGATTTGTACCTCAGAGTGGCGTCGTATTCGGGGATCGCGAAACGTTTGCGGTAGTTTTCCGCGTCTTTTTTCTCGAGACGCTCTTGTGAAGTGCTTTCACCGGCAACGGGAGTTTCGGCAAACTTGGGCGGGCCCGTCGAATGAATGGTTGAAGTGTCTTCACCCAGGTAGTTGGAGTCGGCCAAGGTGGCGAATTTGTCGATTTCAGGATCACCCATTCCATAGACCTGTTTCACATCGGAAATGGTATCCATGATATTCTGTGCAAACTGGACCATCTGAAGATAGAAACCTCGGAAGGCCGTCGTCGTATCCAACAGTTCGGTTCCCGAATCGCCATGGTCCCTGAAAGTACGGGAACGCGTGTTGGCCGTTCCGTTGTATTCATAGACCTCCGTTTGTGAATACCAGGACCCATCCGTTATGGGGAGACCGGTGACGGGGTCCAGGCCGGAAATGATGGCCTGTGAAGTGGTTGAATTCAGCAATTGAAGCTGTTGCTGATGCATTTCATCCAAGTTGGTCCAGAACCAGTTGTTGGCCTCGTCATACGTGTTCCAGATAGTCTCGGCGGCTTGCGCGACCGTGTCGTTGGAAAGATGTTTCGGCATGTTTCTCTGGACATACCACAAAAGGGTCTTGTTCCGGACCATTTGCTGGAACGGTACCAGTTGCGACTGTGAAGCGTTCTTTCCCGGATAACTGGCGTTGAATTCATCCCGGTAATGCGTTACGTTGAGACCGAATGAACGCCATTTCGAAATGTAGCCTTCACTCATGACAACGTCGGGTGGCGACATTCTGTCCGCCAAATACTGCACAAGAATGGAGACGAACCGGGCCAAGTGCATGACGATAGCGAACCAGGATTCCAGGTTGTAAAAGGTGTCCTCTGGTAGAGTGTTGCAGAGAGCGAAAGTGTCGCCGCATGAAACGCGGAATGATTTGCCCCAGATACAGTCTTGAACTTGTAGTTTGTCCAGCATCGGCATCGTATCGTACTGTGAATCTTCAGGGATTCCCGCAAAATACTTGCCGCATCGTGAAGTAGGTGTCCATTTGGCGTAGGTTCGGAGATGATGAACCATTGTTTCACGGTCCAGCTTTCTTTCATGCTCTTCCAGCTCAACGGTACCAGGTTCTTTTCCCGGTATGGGAACAGTATAGAGGATTCCAAAGGCAAACTTCATGGACCGGGTCAGATTGGACTGCTTTTCGATGAGTTCCTCGACGGCTCGTTTCTTGTTCAAAACATAGTTCGAATCATCATTCGGATTGAAGAATGAACCCGCTGTACCCGCCAGAGCGGTCACGAAGTCATTACAGTCCGTACAGACCTGGCCCTTGTCGAAAAAACAGATGGCGCCGCAGACGGCACGGATGACCGGGACCAGGAACTGGAAGATCAACCCGACAATAGCCAAGATGATGTTCTTCAAAAAGTCGCCGACGATCTCAAAAAACAACTGGATGGCTCGGACAAAATTCGAGGTCGAGGCCCCGCCCGCATTGGCTCCACCGAACACCATTGTCAGAACAAAGATGGCCAGTTCGATGATCTTGATAACGGTTTCACCGATAATCTGGATGAATCGGATGGCGAACGAGTTGATCAAACACAGTAAACCGGAGACTGGAGTCCCAAAATTGGGTGAGATCACCGACAACCAACAGTCGATGTAATGCGCGAATGGACAGAGTGGCGACAGGAGCTTGTTCACAAAAATATTGATGAAGGTTCGCAGGACGGTCACCAGGGCCTGGTTGGAAGCGGTCGCAAACGCGTTGTTGCCGTTCGAAATCGAACCGAGCGCCCAGAGAATATTGTTGCCAAACTGGAGAAAGGTGGCACCCAGATCAAAGATGACACCGAAATAGTTACCAATTCGGCAAGCTACAGTGGAAAGACAGATGGTAGGATTCTGCGGTGAAGGCAAGACCAGAAACTCTTTCACCCGGCAAAAGCCAGGCCGGGCCTGGTGACAGGGTAAATCGATCGGAATAATGTTCGCCGCCGTGGTCCCAATTCGACAACCCAAAGTATAGGCGGTCTGAACAAAGCTGGCGATATCCAACGGGGCCGGTGTTCCGATCGTGGAAAACTTGATCAGATTACAGAAGGCCCGAGTGATGTTCAGTGAAGTCCGGAGAATCAGCATGTAACCCTGAGCCAATAACCGGATGAACGATTCAAACACCTTGCCGAGTCCACAGAAGAAAGAGAGTCGGGTGGTACAGATTTCACTGTTGGCGTTTTCAAAGATATAGATAAAGGCCGCTGCATTGGGCAGATTCAACAGTTCGCTTTCGAGAACCACCAAAATCGAGTCGGGTCCGTTATCGAGTTCATCAAAGATCTCCGGTTCTCCCTGTTCCAAAGCGAACCGCGCGAACGAGACGAATTCGACTGGAACACGGATGAAGTAGTTCAGTAGAACATTCAGCAGCGACTTGATGAACAGTCCTTCCTCGGGTACCAGCAAGGCAAAGGCACAGCCAAAGGCGGTCGAGAAACTGTTGACCTGGTAGGTCAGTTCATCCAGCATCGGACCGGATGCGATGAAGTATTCAGCGGCAAAATAGCCCGGAAAATAGCCACCCTGTAACAGAGTATAGAATTCACCCACGATAATATCCTTTGAAATATACAGGACGGCGACGATGGCGCGAGCGAGGCCGGTGAGAATGTTGCCAAACTGCACGTTTTGGTCCTGCGCAAATTCAGGTATCGAACTGACCACGCATTGTGGGAGAAAATTGATGACCGTTCCGACCGAGTCCAGTGTCGTGATCAAAGGTTGGCGGATCATACCAAACGACCAGAAACTGGCTCCCGACAGAGTGAACCATTGGTCCGGATAGAAGGCGATTCGACCGAGTTCCCAGATGAAGGCCGCTAGAGTAGAGATTCCATAGGCAGCGACCTCAGCATAGTCCGATTGTAGAAAGCGGATCAGGTACTCCTGCCCACCAGTGGGCATTGGCACTGAACCGTTCACCTTCCCGGTAATATTACCACCAATCCAGATATCGAACTGAGTTACGGTGACATTCTGAATCCAATAGGCCGCGTTGGATGTGGCCGTCATGGTCAGATCATTGAACGGTTCGAATACCGGGCGTTGCTGGAAAAAGATTGGTTGAAACAGGAACTGTTGTAGAAAGAAGATTGGGAAGTTTATCGCTGAATGAAGGGCTAAAGCGAGTTCGGGTCGTGAAAGATCTTGGCCCACACCGCCGACCACGTAGACCAGAATTTCACATGAAGGCGTAAGCACGCCGTTGAAGAGGAGAGTGAGAAAATTCATCAGAGGCGTGATGAACTGGATCACGGGCCATTGTCGCGTCAAAACGCCCGCCTGGAACCAGGCCGGGAAGGAGAAGACAAAGCCGCCGATCGTCTCTCCCAAAGCTTGGGCGTAGACTGAAAAGGACAGGAAGGCAAAGGTGAGGAGGACCCGAATAGGGCCGTACGTCACAATGTTCTGGAGACGGGCCAGGAAGATGACGCCGCCCCAGTAGATCAAAATGTACATTATAAAGATAGCGGTGACCGGGTTCAGGATGAAATCCACAATCAAGGGCCGGATCGTGCATTGCCAGATGGACCGGAGTGTCGAGACCACGACATCTGAGTATTGTAGAAACAGGTTGGATAAGACCACGACAGAAGCGGAGGCGATCAGCCAGGGCCAGACTGTGGCGGCCTTCTCAAAAACGGTCTGCACGACATCCGCTGCGGATTCACCCAAAGAGGTGGCAAAGGCGATCGCGTAGCCGAAAAACGACGTCAATGAAATGTTCTCCATAGACTCTGCCAACGTGCGACGGGAAACGATGGCCGGGTCCGGGTTCGCATTCACTTCCAGTTTCATCATCAAGGGCGCGTAGGCGATCGAATTCGCCATCAGCAAACGATCCTTTCCCAGTAATCGCTGCTTCCGTTCAAACGGCATGAAGCCAGGAAACGCATTCCCGTCATCCAGTTCTTGTTCTTCGTCATTGTCCGCTTCATCAAGAAATTCATCCGCCTCCCGTTCATCGTTCCTGTAGAGACGGCTTCTTCGCAGCGCCAGGTTGCCGCCCGAAAGGGTGAAGGCTCGGCCGATAGCAGCATGTAGAAGAGTAGACAGAAAGACCAGTAATAAGACGGTGACCCCGGAATAGATCAATGAATACCCCGCATTAGAATAGGTCTCCCCGGTCTCGGGGGCCGCATTGGCCAGATGAGTCGCCAAACTCATTGCCTTCCTGTATTCAAACTCGGTAGCCGCGTCCTTCACCTGCGCTCCCATCTGCGCCAATTGGGCGATGGTCTGAGCGGTCTGTGAACGGGTTGGCTTGTTTTTCGGCCATAATAGAGTCAAAACGGAACCGATGATCGAGACCATCGATCTCGTAGCCTGAACGCCATTCGCCGCGCCCTGAACTAGTGAACCAGCGTTCACAACGGAATCGGCGGCGGCTACCGTTCCGACCAAACATAGAAAGAGTACTCCGATGGCTAACGGAGACCGGATGAATACTTTGCCCAGGTCCTTCAGCAGTTGTGTCGGCGCAACATCCGGAACCGCGTAGATTCTTGTTGGGCGGCGTTCTTCATCGACCTCCTTTCTTCGTTTTCGTCTTTGAGTGCGGGAGGCCTCGCCCTTAGAACCGCCGCGCCGACGGAACGGCATTGTTTTCCGGTTTCATAATGAATATTCTAGGTGTTCCATATACAACCACAAAATACAGATGAAACTCCTTTATTATCCAGGTTCTTGTACACCACAGCTTGCGCCGCCAAGTTCGCCACCGTCATCATCGCTGTCGTCCGACGATGAGTCGGTTACAAATCTGTATAAGTTCCGCCATGCATCCAACCCTCTCCTCGCAGCCGCTTCAACTCGTTCGATCCGAAGTTTCAGCTGCTGAGTACCGGTCTCCAGTATTTCCATCTCCTCCCGGCGTGTTTGGTGCTCTTTCTTCAGCGTTTCCTGTTCCTTTTCGATCCGATCTAGTCGTTCATGCAGAGCGGCCCAGTCATCGGAGTCCGCCATCGTCGACAGTGAAGCCGGAAGGGATTGAGGAACCAGATCGATCCGGGCCGGCGTGGAACGTTCTACGCCGGAGGGGAGTGGGACACCGGGACGAAGGAGGCTCGGTTCAAAGTCAGTCCTCGCGAAAGAAGCTGTGGCAGAGGCGACGCACGTAAACACAGAAACAAAGACAAGATGTCCGGACTGGACTATCTGAGAACTCAGTACGGTATCGATATCCGAGTCGTGGATGCGGAACAGAGAAAAGACACCATGCACCTACTTGGCATTCCAACTCCCACCCGCCAGAGACTGGAAACGTTGTTGTCCGCTATCCAGCAACGGGCCACCGAGGAGAACCTTACACTTCCGGAGCCTGTGACCGGCTATCAAGACGGAGAAGCCGTCGTGGAATGGGCTTCACTGGGTCTGTTCTGCACGATCACTGACGACGATGAATGTCTCTACATCGTAGACACGACAAAGTCGTTGGATGTCATCAGTTACAATATGGAGGACACTACGAGCCTGTGCGAGGCCACGACTATGATTCTACAAGTCCTGTCTCAATCTCCTATGAAAACGCAATTCAGGCGGATCGGCGAAGGTGAATTCGCACAGACAATAGAGGTCGAAATAATCACGACGGAGGAACCGCGGAACATTAATGATGAAGAGGAAGAAGCAAAACAGGAGACCATAACGGAAGTCATAGACGGCGAGACCTATGAATTTGCCGTATGCAAGGATTCGCATATTGTATGTTAACAGAAATGTACAAGCATCGATGATAAATTTCCATCCCCTATCTTTTTCGGCGCCCGCCACTGTTCCCACACCAGTTTCTGGCCATTCGCATCTCGAATGGATTTCATCTCCGGCCGCTGGCTCGCCGCCCTTTTGGCCGTTTCCCTTCTCGTCCTTACAGTGGCGGCTGATGAAAATGTTACGGTGGAAGACGTGAAAGTCTTGACGCAGCAATTGAGGAATCTGCAGAGTGAACTGGAAAAGGTGAAAGCGGAAAAGGTGGAACCGAAAAAGGAGCCCAAAAAGCCGTCGCCGTTAGACAAAGCGGAGATTCCGTTAGAATACAGGTTTTTCGAGAACCATTCTCTTTCTTGGGATGAATGGAAGAACCGATTTCTGCATCCCTTACTGCAACCGGAACGACTCTCCCGGACCCGAATCTCGCCGACCATTATTCTGACACTTCATCAATTATACTTTGCCGAGGTTCCGATGAAAGAAATCGGTGACGCCGTCTGGTGTAACATGTTCAAGGTCGCCTTCCAGACCCGCGCCTGGGAGCTGCCGCCCGACCTGGAAACAGTCCCGCCCTTCACCCTGCAATTCATCCAGGCCGCGCGCAACGGTGAAGTGTTGAATCCCACGATCACCGAAACCATGGCCTTGCAAGCGGTATCGGGTATCTGTCACGGTTTCCTGACCGACTGATCTGTGAAATACATGTTTTGTATCTATCGGGAACCAATCCAGACCAGATTTCTATGCGTAATCTCACTATTTCAACAGCTAACCTTAATAGGCACCGGGCCTGGCGGTTCATAATAGTTCATATATTCACATAGAAACGGTTGTCACTGCTTCTTGCTTAGCTCGGCAAATTGATTGGAGATCTTACGGACCGATGCCCGTTGATGTTCCAACGCAAAGAACCCCACCAAACTGAAGCTTGCCAGGAAGACCAGTGGGTAGCCGACGAGTTGGGCTCGGCGCCACGAAGCGTCGCGTGGGTGATCAGATGGTTGACGATGAGGAAGTGGGGGTAGCCAAAGCAAAAAATGCACAGCGAGTATGATGACGCAGATAGCGACAACAACCCATGGACGGTTCTGTGGCTTTGTGTTGTTGCGGATGAAGTCAGCCGCTTGCGCTTCTGGGTCTGGTCTCTTATCCTCCACGCGTTCTATGAACGATCTCGGCAGGTTGGTTAACTGAGTCGCCGAAAAGCGCTTGAGGACGAATTTGGCTGCGAGCTCCTCGAACTCGTGTTCGAAAAAATTGCTCATAATGTAAGATACGATGAGACAGATCGAAGACAACACGAGAAAAACATCTTTGAACAGTTGTTCATCGCTAAAGGGCGAGCAAGAGGTCAGCGCAGCAGAGGCCGCGATTATGGAACCGACCGCGAGCGAAGCTGGAGTGGGTTTGGGAGCAGCCAAGAAGCCGATAACCTGGGCCATCTTTTTTTCCCTTCGCTGGCTGAAATCCGCCATGGCGCCGTGTAGTTGCCAGGGGAACCTCATTGGAACCGGCCCGCCTCGCAGCTGAATCAACTTGTTCTCATCTTATTTTCTATACCGCGCTGAAGCTTTCCGGTGCTTCTGCAGTGAACAACTGTACCGGCTCCCCGCTTTCATCTGCAGTGAATGTATTCTATTCTATAGCTCATAATGCAGTCCGAGATCATCAGCCGAATCGGAATAAATTCTCATTCGAATCGCTGAGCGCATTCGTCGGAATCATATCTTTCATGCAAACTACAACAACATGGCTGAACGAGCCCGGAACCGGCGTCGTCGGAGAAGCGCGTTTGCGGAGCCAGAGCAGCCGCCGCAAGAGATCGATATTTGGAGCGCCATTCCCGATGAAGTTCGCGTGAATGTCGTGGACTGGTTAACAACAACGGATCAACGTAAATACAACATCGCACATAATCTTCGAACGTCACGCGAGGACAGACTGTATATTTTAAGGCGACAATGGATGAAGTTCTGCGACTTCACAACAGGTCATCAATTAGACCAGTTCCTTGCTAGAATGCCACTGGCACGCGAAGCCGCCAGCATCGGCGGTCCGGCTGATCTCAGCGACTTTGAAATGGTGGCCTTGTATTATAGATACGAAATGGATGAAGCGATAGAACGGGAAATCGACTTCTATCTCCTGCTGGATGAACCCGAACTGCACCTGCCTGCGATGCGATTCCGACGGGTAGACTGGTTAGCGTTCATACTTAAAGTGCCATCCACCGACGACTTCAGACTGTCGCCCGACTACCAAGAAGTTGCGCTCGACTCGCGAGCTGTGGGTCCCCTGCTATTTCATATTGGCCTTTTCGACTCTCCGAAGGATGCGGATACTTGGTTTGATGCGAAATTCATCGAGTCAGCCGGTCTCGTGACAGTGAAAGCGTTTGGTGTTTCCACCAGTGAAATTGGACTGTCTAACTTTTGTGCGACGGCTATCGAGGCCACCCAAAGATACAATCAACTTCCGTTGAGCGACCACGAATTGGTACACAAACGTGAAGCGCTGTTATCAGCGCTGCTGCCGATTTTCACCCAGACCGAGGCCGCCGTCAGGTCGGTCGTCACCGCCGTTCATGAAGTCGATCTCAATGCGATCGAGCCTGACGTTGGCAAAGACAGAATGTTCTACTTCCACTCTAGGACCGGTGACTGGTTTTTTTCACACTACGCCATCCGAACTCTTCAAATGAAGATATGCGACAATTTCAACCAATTCGGCTCGGATCCGCTTCTCACTCCGGAAGAACTGGCTTCAATGGACAACTTTGGCAGCTTGACTTCACCAATCCGCCGCGCGCTTGCTCAGCTGGGCTGGCGTGATCTGGAACATCCGGAAGGGATGAAATATATTCGAGAAGCGTTTCAAACGGAGAATTTGATAGAATTCATGAAAATTGTCGGGATACAAACCGAGAGCTTTTTTACCATTCAAGGAGCTCAAGATGAATACGCCGTGGAAGATGTGATTCGACGAATTTTTACTGTACAAATGGTTGTAAAAAGGTAACTATTGGGCTTTGACATGCAAGTTAAGCTGGTGCCGGATTTTGCGGACGGTCGCATTCTGGCTGGATACTGTACTGCACATTGCCAAGAGAGCAACGGCGACGTTGGAAAGTACACCGAGAACAAGCTCAGCGATACGCCACCTGTTTGATTCATCGGTGGGGCTCGGCGAGCGTACCGGTAGTGCGTGGGCAAAGAGCAATCCGTGAAGTAGTAGTCCCACAAAAGCAACCCCAAACGTGAATCCGATACGATGCACTAATTTGGTACCGTCATTGATAACAACAGCGGCCTGAGACTCCAGATCATCCAACATTTTGCTGTGCACACGAGCCGTAAATGACCTTGGTACATAGAACTTGGTCAACTGGTCGTTCCGAATGTTGAGCTTCGCAAACTCAATGGCCAGGTCATCGAGCCGCTTTTCGAATTTTTCGCCCATAGCGCACGCGATGAACATGTTGATCACGGATACGATAAGCAACGTTATCTTGAAAACGCCTTCATCTTCAAAAGGCTGGCAGTACGCCAGTATGACGCCGGTGGACGCCAGCACGCCCGTGGCCAGAGACACTGGAGTGCCTTTGGGTGACGCTAAAATCGTCAGAGCAGCGGCCATGTCGCCCTCTTCGTCCTTTTGCTCCAGGCCCATCTTCATTCTGGGGTTGCTCAGTGGGGTGTGCATATTCGATACTTGTTCACAAAGCTTCTTTTACGCTGAAACAGTGTCGTCTTATTTGCATAGCCCTCTCGATGAAAAAAGAAACGACGTTCATCAGAACGCGGCGAACCACCGCCCAAGGCGAAGCGGCAGAAGAAGAGAGATGAGACTCTGGAAGTCGGACCTGCAGGATTGAAGACAGTAGTAGGCCCAGGCTCGTTCTTTGTTCATCCTTTATACAGAAACATCGGACTCCCGGCGCATATGACTTCTCCTGAACCCAAGAATAGGACCGAGATTCGGGCTTGCAAAGCCTGTCATGATCTTCATATGAAATGCGACGGCACCAACCCGGCCTGTTCGAGAAAATCGTTCTCCGTTGCAACACCGCTACCAAGGCCCGCCGAGCCCGGAGTCTTAGTAAGGCAATCTCGTGCTGTAGAAGTAATGCTACAACGGCTCTGGAAACGCGCTGCTTTCAGTGAAGAACAACGACAAGCGATTCAGGAATGTGTTGAAGATGTTGTGCTGTTGTACGACGCGGAATTTACTGTAACAATGTAACGGGCTGTACATATCTAATAGCACATTTACAGTACGTTCACAACCGCCAATCGAGACGCGTTTAGAATCTCAATAAGCAGAACGCGGTTGTTTTCATCGCAATCGAAGCTTAGATCATATTCGTACTCAGGGGACGCAACCACAGTGGTACGACGCCTATCCCTTACGACAGAGGAGTCGACGAAATACACTGCCATCGCATCCACTTTCTCATCGTACACAGTGGTGAACATAACTGCAGGAAGCTCAGAAATGTCCTCCGCTGTATTAAAGAGATGGCAGCCGACGCCTGCAGCCGGAATCTGCAGGACAGCAATGCGGCCGCCGGGCATTTTGTGAGCACGGGCTCCCAGCTCGAGATGTACCTTGCGATAGGAGCGCAGTTCAGCGGGCGTCGTTTTTTTGAAGTACACAAATACGTCGGACCCTTCAACACGATATTGGACATCGGGAGAGGTCTGTTTGCGGCTGGAGTCTGCCGTCTTAGTTGTCGACAACTGTGACTGTGACGACTTTAGGCGGCTGCTCGTTGTGGGCAATGACGGCGAATTTGATGCCACTATCGTGTCTGCCATTGTTATGATACACCCACGAATCTGGCGTGGATCTGTGACGGACAATGTTGGCGGGAATCGAGAGAAGCTCTTCGAGATCCTCTCGTGTCAACCCACGTTCTTCTAACCGGGCAAGAGCGTGCTCGGGGTAACAGCAGATTGGCGTGGTGGCAAAATCCATCAACGGGAATGAAGCTTGGTTTGTTAACTTTGTCTTTCGCGCTGTCTACGAACCCCTCCTTGATTCATATCAAGAAATAGATGAGAACAGACTCAAATGTTGCTCGATTTTGCACGCATTTTCAACTGGGATGAACTGTCTACATTCACAACTCGCGCTCGGGTCGCCAATTCACGTTCCGCCTCCGCGAGCCGCTGCATGCCCGATGAAGACTGGATCTTCAAAGAGATGAAGCCGCGCAGATTATTGACCTCCCCCGCGTCACCGTCAGCGCGAAGCCGCGCTCGCTGACCGAGTTTCTGTGGCGCACGTTTCCAGAAATGCAACAACAACCACCATTTGCTTTTCTGCGTGTGCAGTTTGAACAGTCAGCGAATTTTCACTACGCCGCTATTGTGCAAGCTCGAGCCAGGAATCCTCAACAGCAGGCAGTGGCTGGGTTTGTCCGTACCGTCAACGGTCTGTATCAACAGGAAGCGAATTTACCGGCAAATGGTCACGTTTTGCGCTTTCCAGCGGAGCTGCCATTGCTGAACACGCTGGGCGCGGACCTGGCACAAGCCAATTTGACAGAGCAGCAATTGTCAAACTATTTCAACCAATGCTTGCAAAACGGAGATATCCAAGCTCGCGGCAATGGAATCACGGTGTTTGGCCCGCCTAACCGGATACCTCCTGCCAACACTCTTCCCCGATTAGTAACGCTGCAAAATGTGAACGTGAATACCGAGTTTGTCGCGATTCGGTATTTCCCAGATCATAGTCAGGGCCAACTCGATCCCTACAACGCGGAGCTGAGAAGCTTGCAGGTCCCGTGGTATGCATGCGACGCATCGCTTCCCGGGTACAAACAGTTTGTATTGTAAAGTAAGTCGATAAAACAGGTGTTAAGAGTTTACATGAGCAGTGAATCAAAAAGGGGCTTCATGTCTGCAAGCGGTGGCTCGTCCCAATGCGACAGGGGAGAGTCCGCGTAGATACCGAACTCCGGAAACATCGCTTTGTACTGCTCGTAGAGCTCTGGGCGGCGTACACGCAGAGCCTCCACCGCCTTGCTGCGAACGCGAGTACGCGCCCACTCTGGTTCATTGGTTCCCTTTGTCTCCAAAGTGCCGAGAACATAGTAATCCGATGAACCGAGCATAATCGTGTCCATGTACAACCGACCGTGCTCGGTGTGCTCTGCCTGCAGGCGGACAGTAGGAAAGACGACAACGATGTTTGGACATGCATCGAAAATCGAGGAGGCATTCGCAAAAGACGGAACATACCGCTCTGCCAACAGCGCAAGGATATTGGCTTCGTCGCCAGTGTCCTCCTTGTACGCCACCACGTGGCTATCCCGATCGTACCGACAGTGTTTCAGGCTCCAGACCTCTTCAAATGTACCGTCCGGCAGAGGGGTGCTGCGACAACGAAGCCACAGTCCCTGACGGGCCAGCGCAAAGTCGTTGGTGTCCACAAACATGTCCGAGAAGGCAGTGCACTGAGGTTTGTACGCAGTTAGTTGTTTAGATAGCTCCGCCCAGTCAGTGGCAAAGTGAAAATGCCAAAGTGGTTGCTGGTTCTGGTGTTGGAGCGGGAGACGGAAAACCTCAAGAACGCGGGAGACCTCCACGTACTGATACGTTTTCATCGATGCACTAATGTCAGAGCCCGGAAGCCCTGTTGGCTTGTGGTACTCACGTCCTTCAGTTGAAATCATGCCTCGACGAATGTGAGCTTGCTGCCGAGAAACCGCCCGCGGAGCGCGACAGGGGGCTTATTTGGGGGCCGGAAATATTTCATTGTTCAGAGCCGATGCTGACTAAGGTGAAACTGTCGATATGCATTTTTGGTATTTCGATGGATTTAGCCTCCAGACTATGCTGCGATGAACTTTGTCTGGCGAAGTATGGTCAAATTACCGCTCGGTGGACCGCTGCGCGGCGCGCTCGCCGCTCCGACCAATGGGAACGCGTCTGGGTTTGGTGGGCTGGCTCTTTCACTGAGGTAAAACATTGTTTTTATGCATGAAACTGGCACCATTTCATATTATAACAAGACTTTACTAGTGAAAGATACACCAAAAACCACTTTCTCGCCGCCGTGCCGCCCAAACAGCCAGATCTCACCCGCGCAGACACCGCGCCGAACTCCAGGACGCGCTGGATCGGGTGAGATTGAGATTGGTGAAATTGGCTGTTTAGAATGTACAATTCGTTCTGTATTCATACAAAAGTGCATCTTTCACATCAGGCCCATGCGCGACTCACTTCTGCGTCTTTGCTTTCTTAGGCGGCGGCTCGATGCGTGCACTGTTGGCAGCAGCGCGTTTTTTGGCGTTGCCTTTCTTACTTCGGTCTTCGTCTGCCACTATCACAGGAGCTTCTTGTTCCGGTTCTTCTTCGCTGTCTTCTACTTCTACTTCATTTGGGGAGTCGGCATCCGCGTCTACGTCGACCAGATGCTCTCGCCAATTTCCCCGGTTGACGTCGGAGTCGATCCAATCTTGAAAGCGCCGCGCTTCATCGCCTGTTTGGGCACGAGAGCGCTTTTCCTGTTTGGCTGGCAAGAAGATCAAAGATTCTTCTTTTATGTCGAACCAAGAAGTCAAAAGACCGCGGTGGGCGGAGTGGGAATACACGAAACATTCCTTAGAGAATTTTGGATCGGGCTTCCCAGTTGGCAGCCGCACGACGCGGAACGCCCGGCCCATGAACTGCGCCAATACCAAAGTCTGGACCTGGCGCGTTATGCCAACGACCGAAATACGGGGAGCATCAAATCCTTCGCGTAGCATGAGAACGACGACGAGAATGTCTAAATCACCAGATTTAAATTTTTTGACCCAGCCGTGCCTCTGGTGCTCACTTTGGCCAGAATGCAAGCATTGTGCGCGCAGGCCCAGTCCCGCATCCATATTGTTGAAGTCGGCTACGAGTTTGTCTGCTTCTTCTTTGCCGTCGGCGAGAATCATTGCCTGATGACGGCCGTTGTGGTCGGCATTCAGTTGCTTAACCTTGTTGGCCACGCATTTCAACAGTTCGACATCTTTTCCTTGGGTCGGAACGAGTTCAAACGACGCCCGTTTGATCCACTCCCTAAGAGATATCATGAGATCGGAGACTGGCAAAGACCCGGTTTGTCACAGACGCGCCGCCAAAGCAGGGGGCGATTACTTTTTTTTTTTTTTTTTTTTTTTTTTTTTTTTTTTTTTTTTTTTTTTTTTTTTTTTGTACGCGCCCTTCAACTGCATCGCGCAGCGACAAGTGGTATATTACGCTTTCCCATGAAGTCCCCTTTAATGACTTCACAATGGGCGTTTTATCTGAGCGGTATGGAGTAGCTGTGAAAAACAGTAGTTTGGCATCACCTTCGCGGTAAAATGTGGTTATGTCCTCCCACAATCGAGCGGGTAGATGATGCGCTTCATCTACTAACACCAAATCAAAGTAGTCATTGCCTAGCTCGCGCCACTGCGAACGTTCACTGTCGAATTTATGCGCATTCGCAATGACGATGTCCTTTCCGTCGAGAGGGGCCTCGGATAAACGGGCAGCATCCTCGACCAAGTACACACTGGGAAAAGGGCTTTGCTGGAGAATGCCCACGCGAACGAACAAACGATCAGCATTTTGCCCTTCCGGTTCCATTTCTTGGTACAGTTGGCCCGCGATCGTTGGACCGGATGCCAGCACAAGGACTCGTTTCACAGGGCTGGACTTAGAGAGCGCGAACGGAGCCGCCGCGAGCACCGCCGACTTCCCGGTGCCCGTGGGCATGGAAATGATGGCTGGGTTGGTCTTCTGCCAGTCGCAATTCATAATTGCTTTGAGCGCGTTGCGCTGACATTGAAATAGCCGGTCAAAGCGGACGCGGTTCTTCTGTTTCACAGCTCTCGCGAAAAAGCCCTCTTCCACGGGGATCTGTATGAATTCATCAGAACCATTAAGAGGAATAGGCAATAGCGACGCACCTCGACAGGCACAGGAGCCCGTGGAGAGAAAAGGTCCTCCGACTCAGATTCTCCAGACATCGTGCAACAGATACAACCCAGCGAGTTCCTGTTCGTATGTGAAAAGACAGACGGCCATCGTCGACCGCGGACGGGCACCCCAAAAAACAGCGCGCCGCCATTGGTCGGTGGCGCGGCGAGCGCGGCGTTCGCGGCCCCATTCTTGGATGTTACGAGAGAAGGTCATTGTAGAGGGCGAATCGATATCTTTACAAAGAGAAATATATGGAAAATTCGGTTCGGCATGTACTTTGGCTTCCGTGCGCTTTCGCCTGAGCGCGTGCGAGCACAGGTGGTACAATATGAACGCTTGGATCTTTCCACGGCGGAGTTCAATTTGGCAGCGATTCTTCGGCAAGCCCTGCCAACGCGGCGCATGAAGCGTCTAGATTTGCTCAGTGACACTTTAATGGACAAATATGCGACGGAGTTTGGTCATGTTCAAGCTCCTGTGTTGTGCATGAGCGCTAGTGAGGCCGACCGAAATATGCTCGTCGGTGATCTTTTAGCTTGCGGAATGACTATAGGCACAGACCTGTACGACTTTTTCCATCTTCACATCGCAGCAGCCGAGGGAAGAGGCGATGGCATTGTGACCGTCGGTCCCAGAGATGGAGCTCAGCGTCTCATATGCATCAGATCGACCTGGGATACGACAAAATTTGTCGGTTATCGATATTTTAGTACCCATGAAGGCTACAACGAGATGTTGGCGAATCTTCAGCCGCGGTGGTTTGATTGTCCGGACTCAAATGGGCTCTATGCCTTCGTTTTCGAGACAGTTCGGATTGTATAAAAGCTGTTATATTGATTACAGAGAAAGTTTGCTGTCTGATCCGCTCGGAGCTGGATCTAGGTGGGCTCTATTGTTTCTCTAGCATGGATTCGAATGAATCCGCTAAGAAGTCAGGACGAGAGACGAATTGATATTGTCCTGGATGGGACAACATAGCCGATTCAGACAACTTCGGAGCCATGAGTGCAAACGCTTTAGGGTTCTGGATGCACAGTGCAGCGGTGAATTTGCTAGGAATTGGCGTCATATTCGGTGCTGCGGAAGGTAGATTGAGTGTGGAAGCTCTGGGTACCTCCAACTGCATAGAGATCACGCCGCATGCATAGTACTTGTCCTCTTGAAGGCATGCAACGTCGAACCACAAGGCTTTGTCTGGAGAACCTTCACCAGAGCATCGGACCCCAGTGTAGCAGCAGAGAACTCGAGGGCACGCTCCTACGATCGAATCGCCTTCAAATATCGAAGAAATTTCTAACACAGAGCGGAGACGCAGTAGCATTTCTTTGGAAGATGATGCAGTAATAGGGTTAGGCCAGCAAATGATTTGCTCGTGCAAGCTAGTCTGTTTCAAACTCCACACTGTATCTACTCCCGCGTTGGTTGGGATCGTTCTCTGTCGAAGAAAATAGCCGCGCTGAAAGAGGCGTAGATCTTCCGTGTCCAAGAAAGTGTCGCAATAGCGCTCCTGGCCCTTTCCATAACTGCGTACGTGATCAATTTGGACAAAGAAGTTCATGTGACAAAATCTGGGCCGAGGGGCTGGATGATCAAGACGAACACCAGCATCCATCTCATGAAGTGGAACTGGGTTTCCTATGTTGTCGTTTGATGGTGCAATGAGCTTAGGACCGCCAAGACTTTCCAAGGACTCGGGAATTGCCGAATAAGGGGGGCGTATGTCCGAATAAGGGGGCAGGAGGATATGATGTAGAGAATCTGCAGGCCACCTCTTATTCATCAACTTGCGATTGACAAAAGGTTGGATAACCTGTTCGAAAATCGATCCATGCTTGTCAAACGGTTCAGCCAGGAAATCTGGCCAGACAGGGCCGACACAACACACCGCCAAAATGTACGGCGAGCTTGATCTGTAAGCGATCATCAACGGTTCGAGACCTGTGGAAAAATGTAGATACGTTTCGTCTCCTTTGACGTCTCCAGAGGAGTTGGCAGCCGCGAGCCACGAAAACACACGGTCAAATCCGTCTTTGGAATCTCTTCCAAGGGATGAGTGCATCTTACAGAATCTGGCAGTGTCTATATCATAGATATAGCGGAAAAAATCGGCCTCGGAGAGTTGCGAACGCAACAGTCCGTGTTCATGCTCTAAGCGCACGGTCTTTCTCCATTCTACTAGTAGATGTCGCTCTCCTTCGGTGAACTCCGTGAGGCATTCACAGAACTGTTCCCACCGTGGATCTGACCATTCACGAGATGCTCGGTGATATTCCGAATCTTCGACCAACATAAGAAGGTGTTCACCGCGAGAAAGTACGATGAAGTCTGAACCGGTCAGAATGTCGGTATGCAACGCGGGACGGCGCAATTTGACCATGATCACTCCGTCCTTAGTCAAAGCATCATCCAATTGTTCCTTGTAAGCCATCCAGAATACATGAAGCCATACAAGGGGCGATTTTGCTGTAGGTGCAAGCCGTGATGAACCCGAAGAAGGATCGAGAAGGGAGACCGATTTCTCAACAGCTTGTGCCAGTTTGCTGATAAATTGAGCCTGTTTGGTCGAGTCGTTGACAGTGTTGCTGTACACGGCGAAGAAAGCTTTGATATCTGCGTGCAGGATGGGCAAGGATGCAGATTCGCGGGTCACCAGTCGAACTCTGCCGGATGATCTGGCTGGCAGGTACGGTACCACCGCATTCCTAAGATCTGGTCCCAACAAGAACCCGCCCTCCGCGGTCGCCTGTTTCAACGCCATCAAGCACAAAAATATGACGATTTGCAGTTGCTCTCTTAGCTATGGGACTGCTGAAATCAGCGTGCCGCGAAGCGCATCTGCACCCCAAAACCGCTCGCCGCCGCCGCTGACCAAGGCATCGTGTGGGTTTGGTGGGCCGCCACCTTCATCCGTTTTAACGCGTGAAAGTGGAACAATTTCACATAATAACAAGACTTTACTAGGGACAGACACATCAAAAACCTCAACCGCGCCGATCTGGAACCAAAACCGCGCAGCCAAAAGCGATCTCGTCCGCCCAGACACCGCAGCGACCCTTTACTTTTACCGCTTTCTGTCCATATATTCACTTTCAGATGAAAATCCCACCTTTCACAAACTCACCCAGACCAACCGAACTTTATCTTGGGCGCTGCTTCAGGATCCCGTTTTGGGTGCTTTGCTGGGGGCGCTCGCCGCTGCGTTCGAACCACCTTTCCGTGGTTTCAGTGAGTCTTTCATCGGAATCTCTCATTTGGCAAGCATGGCGCTTCCTCTCTGGGTCGTTACTGTCCTGCTCTGCTGTGCTGCGCGCGGTTGTTTAGGACAGACCAGCGCGTTCTGGAATGTCGAAATCACCTACGCAGATTCGACTTGCACTGAGCCCAACGCCAAGAGTTGGTATGCGCGGCCAGTTGGCTCGTGCACCGGTTCATGGGCCTACGCTACCACGGGCTGTATCCGTGAAACCATCGGAGCTGTAAAGCGGTTCTGTGGCGCATTGCCGCAGTTAGGAGCTGGCGTCGTTGCCGATGAATACAACAATACCGACACGGCTCGAAGCTGCAACGCTGTGGGTTACGTTGGCAAAGCGTTTAATCGCAACGGCTGTTTTCCTGCAGGATTCCTCACTCCATTTCTTCGCACCACCTGTGTGGGTGGCAGCTATACCGTTGTCGGTTGCACTTCCTGCACCACGTCCGACGCGGACTGCTCGCTGCAGGTTCCCATCGCCACTCAATACGTTCCTGACGACACTTGCCGTGCGTATGGAGGTAGTACTACATCACGTTCCCGGGCTGTTTGTATCTTGGCGCCGCCCGGTACCAGCAGCACTGGCAGCGAGTCCATCGCGCGACTGTCGTTGGTTCTGACGGCGGCGGTCCTGTTGCTGTTGTCGTCGTTCACGGTTGTCTTGTTGTGATGTACAGTCTGAATAAAGTTTTATGCCCCAAAATATGAAAGCTGCTTTCTGCATAATAAACGATCCTTTCCTTGTTCACCCGGTTTCTTCTCTTTACTAGATGGGCAGAAAGCGATGAAACACACATTCTCGTTCTGTCTGGCCCTCTTGACCGGGCTTCTGCTGGCCAGTAGCCTTTTCACAGGTTCGGTTAACGGACAGGGTTTCCCATTCTGGCCCACCGGACGTATTGATATTCTGGAAAGACTGGGCGCCAACTGCGGCCCCGCGCTGTACGACCCCAATCTGGATTGCGATTTCCCCGTCGGAATGGCCTGGCCCAGAATCAACACCACGAATTCGGGATACGTGTCAGGCGGCCCCGTCTATGTCTTGATCCAGGCGATGAAACCGATCTACCCGTTTTTGGACCCCGATGTCATCGGAGTCGCAGGTAATTGGGTGCCAGAGTGGTTCGGTGAAACCATCGCCACCCAGATGGCCAAAATCCCACAGTACCCAGCGGCCATCACGTTTCCGGTCCCAGATTGCGGTGGTGAACTGAGATTCGTTACTGAGGCAAAGCCTAATCAAAATATCGCCTTCGGCAGCAATATCTATGCGGATCCGTCAAGTAACGTTTACAATTCAGTGTTTCTGACGCAGCCGGAACCGACTCCTCAAATTTGCGTGGACAACATCCGATTTGCCTTCAACTATCTACCCATCTGCGGCACCAATCCAGCCACCATTGGTACGATGAACTGTTATCAAGGCGCCCCGGGAGCTCCGGGTGGATGCGCTCAGAATATGTACGCGCCCGACGTTTTCACGCCAAGTTACGCCACTTTCACCTGGAACGGTACTGGGTTCCCGCCCGCCGCGGAATACCCGGCTCTAGGCTCGTACTACAACACCTCGATGTGTACGTACTGGGGCACGAACTGGGAGGCCTTGTCCGGGGTCGACTGGACGAGTCGAGGACAAGGGTTCATCGAGGATGCGGGTGCGCCAGGCCCTTTCATCGGCATCGTGTCCGTGCTGATCAATCTCGACGCGGGCGCCTGCACCGCCGCAGAAACGGTGCCGCCAGGGAAACCGTTCCAACTTGAATGGACCGGCCTCTACAATCAACTCTCCTTCGCGCCGGTCCGCGTGGACACCACGTTACAGGATCCACCCAACTCCAACTGGTCAGCTCCCTATGATAACCGCATCTTCAATCTGCCGCAGCCCTCTTGCGCTCGCCAATTCACACGACCCAGCACTTCGCCCAGATTATCCGAAGAGAATCTATCCCTCTACGCACCCGTGTGTCGTATGATGCTTCCATATTCACCATCCTACAATCTGGAACAGTATTTGAACGCGACAGGCGGCATTATTCAACCGCAGATGAACGGTGATAGACTGGCTAGAGGCGATGTGGTTTCATCGGTCGCGGTCTCAAATCTACCCAGTAACGGATACGTTCTGAACGTGGACATCACAGCACAGTCGGCCTGTAACTTTTTGACGGGTGGTATCCTCGCTTGCCCTGATGTGACCGGTGATTTCGTTCCGGTGTTCACCCAGTGGATGAAGAACGGTGAATACTTCTTCTTCACGCAGCCCTCCGCCCCGGCCTTCCTCGCGGCCAGTGAAGGCGTCTATTACAGACGGAACACACGCGCTCGAGTGTTCGCCGTCTGGAACTATATGAACGAACCATTCACCACACAATGGGTGCCGCCCTGTGCCTGCAATACGACGGCGACCGATTTTTCACAGTCCAACGTGATTTGTGATACCGATTATCAGTTGATCCAAAATCGACCTTTGATGAACCCAGACTTTCAACCGGGCCAATTCACCACCTATCCAAGCTGTACTATCGAAACGGCGCCCGGTGAATCTTGGTACGGTTCTGTCAGGGGCCAGATTTTACAGAACACGGACTATGCTTTACTGGTGAACCTACAAAACTCTACTTCCACAATTGGGTTCGCGTATCAGTGGTACGTCATCGATACGAAGGGAAATCAGATTTTCTTCTCTGACCCAGTCAGTTCTTCATCCTACGTTCGGGTTCAAGGTGAAAATGCTACTAACATCGGAGTCTCGGTCACTTCACTGCAGTCAGGTCTGTCCGGTCAATGCCAGATCCAGCTGGCCGTTTTCCGCGGCTGCCCGGTCGCCAGTCTGATTTCCTCCAATTCATCCGTCGCCCAGAATTTGACAATCATTCTGGATGCTTCCGCAACAGAACCGCCGGCGGTCGGTGTTCCCTTAAGTTATGAATGGTCCATTTTGGGCACCTGGCCGCCCGGCCTAGAATCGTCCGCCTCTTTCCAGTATTTGGACCGGATCGCCACGCCTTTTTCCGCTTCATCTCTCGGACTCTACGCGATTCTGTTAAAGGTGACCGCTTTAAGAGATAGTTCACAGGGCGGCAGCTGTACTTCGACTTTGACCACCAGGGTCCTGGTGTATAATGCGACGACCGGAATCACGCCAATAGGCAATCCCGACACTCCGCTGGTTCCACAAAGCTGTTTCGATGATCAAACGTACAACGGAACTTTACCGTACAACCGACCGTTCCCGGACCCAGTGCCGCAATTTGAACTACCATTCCAACAACCGATCGGCGGATTCTCCGGTTCATCCGATTACACAACCAACTCCGTAGTCTGGGTTGCGGACTTGTTCCGGAAAGCGGTGCAAAAAGCGGAACGGGACCCAGCCAAACAGTTCCGGAACTATCTGAAA
The DNA here is from genome assembly GCA_021527465.2 of Geoglossum glabrum. Lineage (NCBI taxonomy): Eukaryota > Fungi > Ascomycota > Geoglossomycetes > Geoglossales > Geoglossaceae > Geoglossum > Geoglossum glabrum. The sequence goes on along the minus strand of JAJDFE020000286.1, from coordinate 7,966 downwards.
GAAAAGAACCGGATGAATGCAACACCTTCATCGGAGATACCGGATGCTTCTCCGACCGCTATTTTGATCGTATCTATCGTCATCGCAGTACTGATCGGTCTACTCATCGGAATCGCCACCCTGTCTCGGATTCAATGGTTCCAACGTCGCAGTCCGACGATCCGGTGGCTCCGGCAGAATTGTGGCTGTAATTGCGGTCGTTCACCGCCCAAATTGGACTTGGGTGAAGAGGATGAAGAACCGTTATTGCCGTCCTCGATCGAAAAGACGCGGGATGAAAGACCGGCAGCACCGGCCCGGAAACGGCGTCCCCCTTAGTTGGCGGTCGGAGAACCGGAAACGCGGAACCGGGTTCAGTGTGCCTCCGTCTCCCTTTTTCATCTTCTTTCAGGCAACATGGCCGAGGAACAACAAGAACAACAACAGCTTCCAGCAGGCGTTACGGAAGTCCAGAAACCGTTCCGGGTGCTGTCCGGAAAGAAGGTGAAACTGCAGTCCTGCGACAGCAAAGAGCTGGAGATTCCGCATGAATACGCCATACAAAGCGTGACCGTGAAGAACATGTTGGAGGATCTTCCGGCGTCGGATGAGGTGCCGGAAATCCCGTTGCCCAACGTGACGACCGCAATTCTGGAGAAGATCGTTATCTACATGGGATGGCGGTATGATCATCCGCTTCCGGACCCGCCCGCCGCTGGCGCCGCGCAGGAGGAGAAGCGGACAGACGATTTGACTCCGTGGGAGAAGAATTTTGCCAACGTTCCGCAACAGCAGCTGTTTGAGCTCATTTTGAGTGCCAACTTTATGGACATCAAACCTTTGCTGGATCTCTGCTGCAAGACGGTCGCCAACGCGCTGAAGGCCTGCAAGGACCCCGAAGATATTCGGAAGTATCTCAATATCAAGAACGATTTCACTCCGGAGGAAGAAGAAGCTGCGCGGAAGGAGAATGAATGGACTCTCGAGAAGTGATTTTTCTCTCTCCGGAACCTGTGTTCATTGTTGTACAGTGAAATTATATGCTTGGTAACGCTTCATAGCTATCTTTCCGGTTCAACGGGATGATCGGGAACGGATTTTCATCATCTTCTTCTTCTTCCGACTGGGCCGGGGCCGAGACAGGGAGGGCCGGAAAAACAATGACGGCGGGCGCCGATTCAGACCGCCATCGAGCTTCCGCCTTCCGGGACTCCTTGAATTGGGACCATTTCTGCAACAGATACCATTTCCACATGGTCTGGTCGGCGTCGGGCGGCAGGTCCCGTCTCGGTCTGTAGCTGTTCATCGATTCCCGAGTTCCCATTTTCTCCGCCTCCATATAGACCTGATTCAGTAGCCAGTGAAAACGGCTAAACTGCTTCTCCGTGTTCAACGGTTCATGTGTCCGGGAGACGACCCACCCATAGACCGGAATCGAGGCCGGTTCCAGACTGGCATCATCAAACGGGTCCGGCTCGTGTTTCCGCCATTTCAGGCATCCCGATGAAAGCGCCATACATTCACGCCGCGACCTTTGAACCGGTTCCCAGCCCGAAGCCAAGGCGTTGGCGGAATACAGCCAGAGAAACAGGGCTCGGCCGAATTCTTCCCATTCTAGGTTGGAGAAACAGGAGCTTTTCAGGAAACTGAACAGGTCGACCCGCGTGGTCTGGTCAAACTCTTTCCAGGCCCAGTTCATCTTTGCTTCATCCGGTGTCGGTGAAATGGACTTAATCCGTTGCAGAAACCGGTCAGTCCAGTTCTGGTAGTGAACTTTCATCAGGCCCAGGAATCCTTCCCAGTGTCGCGATTGTGAAAACAGGTTCTGGACCGCCGGCCGGCCCGGTTTTGTGGTAGACGCCGGTTTCATGGCCACCCATTTCAGTTCACGTTTATCATTGTTCAGAATTTGACGCGGCGCCACGGTCCCGGATAAGACCAGCCAAAGGGACAGAAACTGCATTTCCGCTGCGGTTTCACCGGCCACCTGCATGAAGGCAGACAGGTCGAAGACGTCAAACTGTTTTGGCCGGGCCAGAGAATGCGGAGACGGAGGACTGACAATGAAGATTTTGGGTCGAGTTCTGTCGGAAGACCGTATCCATTGTTGGATCAAAGCCAAGAGAGTCCGTGAATCGGAACTGAACACATACCAGTCCCGCTGCACCGAATCCGGTTCATACGCAAAGACCCGCGCGGCCATCTTGATGAAAGACGGGCCACCCGTTACCGAATGATGCGTTTTCACGATTCTCTGTAGACCGGTATCATAGACAGCGACGGAATCAAAGCCCGTCTGAAACCTCTTGGATAAAACTTCGCCAGAGAGACCGTCGCGGTCGCGCGATGAAAAATTTGCCAAGTCCATCAGGCGCGGCGACGCATTCACGCCTGGGTCCGGTACTGTATTGGCACCGGTTTCCAGAATCCACGCACCCGGAATCCCGTCCAGAGTGACCACTTGCGCCGTCTTCGGAACATTCAGGAACGCCTGAACGGCTTTGGGGAACCGGCCATAGCGTTCACGGTTCCCGATAACGATCTGATCCGGGAACAAGATTGGCGGAGGCGTATGAGCTTCATTGGTGAGCGCCAGATAACGTTCACAGGCGGCGGTCGAAATTACGATTCCGGCCTGGGCTTCACGGCATAATGGGTCTTCGCAGAATGCGTATTTCTGGACGGACTCCGATGAACCTGAAGCAGACCAGCCCGGAACGATCTCGGAGACCTTCTCAACGGATGAACAAAGCCCCGCTATCGAATCCAGGTCCACGATCAAATGCGCGTTGGAGATCTGTTCACCGAATTTTTCACGGTCATCGCGTTGCCCCGAGAAGGGCTGCAACAGAGCGCAGTGTGCGATGGCGTCTCGTAGACTCATTCTGGTTTTGAGTACCCCCAACTAATAAGACGGAAGAGTGTTCATTCGCAAAACTTCACTCCGAGACTTTACTTCCTTGCCCCCGGCCCGACTACCGGTCCCCAAATGAACAAGAAATGGAACTATCCTGCGCCCGAAACGTTTTTCCAGTTTTCCCCTGTATTTGGAGATAACTCGAAAAAGACGGTGGACTGGCCCGACTTGCTCCGGTTCCTGTTCTGTTCATTGCCGCTGAAACGGTTTGATCGCCGGAATCTGTTCTTCAATGTGGCCCTATTCATCCTGTTCCGATGGTCACTGCTACCGCACGCGGTCAATGAAAACGGGTCCCAGTTGTACAGGGATCTCAAAGCTGCCGTTTCTGTTTCATCCATTTCCGCTTTGTCCCAACTGGATGAAAGGGCGCGAAGACGGAAGAAACGGTTTTTTGTCGAAACGGACCAACAACATGTTCAACAGCTGGGGCTTGTCTTAATGGAAGGCATTTTGGCGGTGACCCGTGAATATCTGGACTTCATAATAGACCGGGTGTTGGGAAACGAGAACGGGCCGAAATGGGGTCCCTTTTACCGAAAACTGTTAACCGTTGCGGATTCATCGTTGAACCCAACAACGCGACAGGTCTGGCAGCAGCAGGAACAGGAATGGAGCCGAGCCTTTCCGGGTTCAAACCGGTCTCGCCTGTTATCCTCGTCTTCATCCGATTCCGTCACGCTTTCCGGTTCTGTTTCTTCTCTCTCCGGTTCGGTGAACGACAGAAGACAGTTCCGTTCACTGTTAACGGAAACGGACGAGACCACACAAAACCTCTGGAGTTCACAGGAGAAACCCGTGTTCCGGTTCAATCCATCTCGTTTCTGGAACCAACTGAAAACGGAGCTGAAAAATGACTGGACCGGTGAATTCTGGGATCCCAAATTTCTCTACGGCCATTTCGCCGGTGGACTCGACCCGGATTTCATCCTGCTACCGCCCGAGTACCAGTTTCTGGCGCAGACCGGTGAAGGGAATATGATGAAACAGAAATGGGAACGTATTTCACGTGAATGGCTGGCAATGCTAGGTCAGACCGTGCATGCGGAACACGACCCGTTTTTCATCCCCATTCCCCGTTCTTCTGTTCTTCCGCCGCCGGCCACAGTGAACACAGAGATGACCTCGCCAAAAGAGAAACGATTCCCGGACTGCGTGCATTTTCTACTGGAAACTCCTGCCAGTGAATGGCACAACGAAGAACGCCTGTTTCTGGCCAACTTCTGTGCGGCCGTCTTCAATCCGGAAAATTTCACCACCTGGCCGCATGTCGTCGCTTGGCTACAGAACCAATCGTATTTAACGGAAACCAACTATGAATCCCTTTCATCGGCGAATCAGCGAAATCTGGAGGGCATCTACAAATCCGCTCGGAACCGGTACATGACGGAACAGAACCCGAACCGACTGTATGGATGCCGGAAGAATATTCAGAACACGGACCAGTACGGAATGAATCCCGGTCAAGGAATCGTCTGTCCACACGCCGCCAGTTGCAGAAAGAAGGCCGGAAAAGAACAGAAAGAGGCGGACATTGAAGACCTGGCCCGGTCTGGTTGCGGTTCACAGTTCGGCCGGGCCGTGCAAAAGCGACAGTACTGGCGGACGCCCGCGGATGTGATTTTGGAGTCTACAAAAGTGTTTATGTGATATTCCGTTGTTCAATGAATCGTTTTTCTGTAGTTCCGGAAAAGACATGAAAGGGAGGGGAGCCCCGGTCGGAATCCCGAGAAAAACCGGTAACCGGACCCCATTTTCATACGTCGGAATGTCGGGAGTCGCCGGAACCGCTGTCGGTTCAGCATTTGCTGCGACAGATTCCGGTGAACCGTTCACTTTACAACTCTACTTCGGAATCTGTTCCGCGTTGCGTCGGCAGCATCATACTGAGCAAATATGCATCTCGCATCTCTCCGCTTTGTTGAACAGCTTTTACGCGCTACTTCGGAAACCTACTTGGTCGATTGGCAATTCATGGTCGGTTTTTTGCGACGCCTGGTGGCGCCTGTACACCATGTCCATTCTCCGTCATGTGATTCGGATATTTTCAAGCAATGAAGAACGGGCAAAAACCGTCGCCTCCCAGTTACGCTACGATATCAGTCGAATGCGGACGGATCTCTCCATTTGTCTGTCCAATAAGCCGAAGCGAGTAGCACAAGTGGATATTGTGACTCTGCTGGGAGTTCGCGGAGAGAATCTGGAGTTCATCCAGGGACCGGGTGATCCATTCCAGTATCAACTGTTCCCACCTTTGTCTCCGGAGGCACAGCCCGTTTGGGGCATCATTCGGACCTTTGTCTTACAATTCCGATCCCATTTACCTGTTGTAATCAACTGGGCCGCCACGCAACAGTTGTACCGGGAGGTAGCGGATCCGTTTTTGGGTCAGCGGCCTCATCCGTTTCAGAATTTACGGGCTCCGCAACCGGTGGCAACGGCGCCGCCAGTTGTCATTACTCGTCGCCGCATGCATCAGAGTGATCTACAAATACTGGCGTATTCACCGACGACGGACAAGGTCGAACGCACGCAGGCGTTTGTGAGGTTATTGCAACAGTCCAAGAGTTCTGCTTCGGGCGCCATCAGTACCAAGATTCTGACCGCTCTCTGTGAGGGTTTCAAACAGACAGAGCCGAGCACGGCGACTCGTGACATTCTCAGCGCTCAATTTCACGCGGTTCAAAATTTTAGGGATAGCATCAGTAAGAACAGTCGGATGGCTCGGAAGATTCTGTCCGAACTCGAGACTTGGTTGATTCGTGAAATTCAGAAAAGTCGCGAGCTCGAACCGACCGACGCGATCGCCGCTCTGCATTTGGTGGAACTGGCCACCAGCGCTCCGAACCCGTTTTCTGTCGCTGAACCGGACCAGGGAGAAGAAGAGGAACCGGTTACGACGACGCGCTCAAAATCGTTTGTACCGCCCCAGGTTCGGCGTTCATCGCGGGAAGAGGACGACAGGGACTATTTACCATCAAAACGGTTCATTTGGAAAGAATACACGGAAAAAGATGTCCAATGGGCCCGTGAACGCAAAGAAAGGAGGCGCAGGAAGCGGCAAGTTCAAGCGGATTTACTGGATTCCGCTTCTAGCACTTCATCCTCCGCTCCGGATCTAGGTGAAGTTTCATCGCAGACCATCGAGGATATTGAGGACCCGGACTCGGTCTCGGAACCCGTTATTCCGGAGGCGAAACGAAGGAAGATTCAATGAGTTTTTTTTTTCACTGTAAATACATTGTACATTCACTGGCACCAGACATCGCCCCCTCTTTTTGGCCTCTCACCGCCGTCATGAACCTGCAAGATCAGTGGTCCCGAACCGAACAGTACCAGGATGAATGCCTGCCTTCATCCCGTATAAGATCTACTCGCCGCAGAATAACGATTCCCAAATCCTGGTGACCGGTCTGTGCGATGGTCGGATACTCACGCTGCGTATTCCGGAGATCCCGTTCCCAGACTTCTATTTCTACGTGACCGGCTTCTCCGCCCTGCCTAGTCCATTCCAGTTGCAGGGTCTCAGCCAATACGGGTTGCCCGATGAAGCATTTCGAATTTCACGAGACGACTCAGCGGAGAACAGATTCACACCAGTCTTCCTGCCCGATACTGAATTGGACAACTCGGACCTCCGAATCTGGTTCAAACTGGAACTGTTTCGTCACGACCAGATTCTAACTTCATCGGCGGTGAAGATCAAAGAGGAAACAGAGACGACCGAGGACTGGGATACTGTCTTTTCCACCGAACAGAGCCTGCCTTCCATCCTGGAAATCATCTTTGCCGACTTGGCGGTCTCCTACAATGAACCCAACATCCAGACCCGACTCAAAGTGGCCCCTGTCGCGTGTCCCTCGGTCCCGCTTTCACAGTTACTGGTGGACAATTTCTATCCGACTCGCCAGTTCATGCGAGTGCTCCGGACCACTTCAGCGGAACGGTTGCAACAGAAACTGCCAAAATTCGGCCCGCTCAAGTCATTCTGGATTCGTCAGCCTCAAGTGGCCTCTCTGAACCAGTTCCCATCGGAAGTGAAACCGGTGACGAAACGGCTAACAATGGACCTGTTTGAAGAGGGCGGCCGGGCCTTGAAAAAGGAAGAGGCCGACCAGTTTCAGTTTGCTATTTTGGATACTCGGGCCATTTTGGGTGAATCCGAGAAGCGAATTGAACTGATCAAACCAGGTTCGCTGGCTTCATCGTTCAGCGCGGTCTCGGATGAACACAGAAAACTGGCCGCGACGGACCCGGCCAAGTTTCACTATGTTTTCCTGTCCCGGGTTTTGAAAGAACTTGTCGGCTGTTCTTACCAGATTCTGTTCATCCGATTGCCACCGGACATGGTGGATGCCAAAAAATACTGGGACTGTACGGATGACTCGGACCCAGTCCGGATGTTCCCGCCCTCTTTTCACCGGGCCCTACGGGAGAATGTTTCCGAAACTCGCTTAATCGTCCCTGTTCTGAAGAACCTTTCGACGGATGAAATCCGATCTCGGATCTCGCGGGCGATCGGTTTATCCAGTCTCACCTCCTGTGCTTTGTCCACGACCTTATTTCACGTGATGAACAAGGGAAAGAAAAGCCAGGACCCTTTATCCCGGTCTCGAGTGATCACCGAATGTCTGCTAGTCCAGACTCTTTTACAGACTCTACAATACAATATTCTGCCTCATCCAACCTGGAACGCGCAGAGGAAGAGGACGGAACAACAGAGTTTCACTGGCGGCCATGTTTTGGATGTTACGCCGGGTGTCTATTTTCCACCCGAAGCAGGCTGTATTGTGGAAGCGGACTTTTCATCCTGTCACCAGTCGGCGTTAGTGGAACAGCGATTCTGTTTAACAGATCATTCATCGCGGTACAATGCGACGGATAATCCGGCCGCCCCGAATCCGCGGCACTGGCCCTCAGAACTGGAACAGGCCGCGTTGCAGGTTCACGCTGAACCGGTGCTACCGAAACCGGTTTTGCTGTATGAAACGGAACCGGAACCGTTTTTGGAGGTGGAGATGGCGCCAGTTCATGAAGAACCGCCGGCTCCTCAAAAGAAAAAATTCACCC